>VRLP01000224.1:0-286758 GCA_009660295.1 Lophius piscatorius
CCCCTGCGAATTCCTCAAATGTGGGAATCTCGACTGCATAATTTGTGGTAGTGGGGGACTGCGTTCGCGCTCTCCCCTGATTGTGTCTGTAAAAAGAAAGTCATCATTACTTGATTAGAATTTTGAAATCAAATGCCAATTAATATCCAGGTTATAGTCATTGTTTAAAACGTATTACTGCCAAGTAATGTACATTAGATGTTAATTTCAATATTATTTGATGAGCCGTTTGTTATATAGTAATTTTTCTGTAGTTGTCTGCTTGTTAACATCCCAATAACAAGTCAACTATGTAAAGGTTTTTTTTTCTGAAATCCTTTTTCTCACCTTCAGTGTTGAAGTCCAGATTCTTTAACACACTCCTCAAGTTCTTTTTTCTTCTGTTTCTCCCTCAGCAGCGTCTTGACCGCCTCCTTCATCTCATCTTGGTTGATCTTTCCATTTCAATTGAGGTCAAACTTTAAAAACATAAGATGTAATGGAAATTGCTCAACTGTGGGATAAAATGTGTTATTTTTTTAAATATAGGAGATAAAAGGAAATTGTACAATAGAACCGTGAGATTTCAGTTAAAGGTCCAATGTGTAAAATGTACACATTGGAATGGTATTTAGGGGTGTCTCCCTGAATGGAATATAGTAATGCATACATTTTTTTTTTTTTAATTTTTGTTCAGAAAAAAGCCCTTTTTTATCTCTATTGAGCGTATCCATGTGGAATAGGCCATGTTGGAACAGACATCTGGAGAGGGATTTCAGGTATTAAGGTGTTAATTATTTTTGACAAATGGAGGACCATATGTATTATTAGAACAAGAGAGCAACGGAGCGCCAAGCCCCCTTTAAAACAAGCTTGAAGACTCAGAGGATTCAACTCGTCTCCACGCCGCAAGCCTCCTTCCCATCAGCCGCACAGGGGCGGAAGCTGGCGGCATTGGTCATGAGCTTCAGAACGCCCCGTCTCTCCCTGAACCTAACCCCTTCCCCGAGATACGTGGGTTGAGAGCGGCCATCTCTCCGGCAGCCGTCGGTGGCCCGTTGAGTTGATTTCAGCGGGTGAACTGGACGGACATCATCTGAACGAGCGCTCGTTCCCCAGTCACATTTCCTCTGCGGTTGTGGTCTGGTTCGGCCTCATAAAAATTCAGGTAGAGATGCAGAGAGAGAAAGCACAATATTCCTCCATATTTTCGAAAACAATACCTTAACATCCAAACATTTAGATTCATTTTCCCAAACATGCATAAAACACTGAACCTATTTCCACTAAAGTTTGATGAGGTCTTGGTCATGGGTGGACTTCCAGCTTTGGCAGAGGTTTGTAGATGTGGACCGACCTTTCACCTCTGTTGGTGATACGTCAGGCAGTTTAGACACTGAAGCAGTTCAATGTTTTGGATTTAACGTCAATTTTACTGCTGTTTGTTCTTTTTTATGCACAATCTTATTCAAACACACACACTTTAATTTTTTATACTCATAGCACTCTCTGAGAATTCATAAGAAAATCATAATTCCAGTTACAACCATTGCCTTTGATTGTTCTGTTATACAGAAATAAAGGCCATTATAGGAAATAAGGAAATAGCATGTATGCTCCTGTTGTGCCAAACCGTGGAAAATGGTAATAAAATGTAAAAAAACAACAATTTTGAAGCTAAGATGCCAGAATGAAAGCGTAACCCTGTAGAGCATGGACCATGACAAGAAATAGTCAAGAAGGTGTAACTGCCGCGAAGGATAATTTCAATCAAATCCTCTGATGGCTATACATGTATACACAAATACACACACACATATAAAATTAAAAATCAGTTTTTTTATTTAAAACACAGCACTCTCTGACATCCATGTGAACACAACCACATTTTTCCAGTGAAGCTTACAGCTACAAAACGGACCTCCATGTCCTTCCATGTTTCCATGTGAGCTTTATACTCCTGGCTATACTCATGGACCTCGAGCAAGTGTCTTGTATTTTTCCAGTCCTTTAGTCCTGCCCTATTCAGTTTCTAATCTCTCTTGGAAACATTTTGCAGCGTAAGCAGTGCAAGCTATCATCTTTTTAAGAGTACATAAGCCAGCTTTTTCAGATTTTTTCTCCATTGACTAAGAGTCTGCTAAAATGCTTATGTTGACACCTTCGTCCGTCTTTTGTTTACAGAATGTGAAGCTGTTTTTAACTTGAAATGGACCTCTGTAAACTAACGCTCTTCGTACCTTATCAGTTACAGGAAACCAATGAGCAGGGTCCATTGGTTCAGCATTTATTCTTGATGCTGCATCACTGGGCTCATCTGAGATGGATGGGACAGAAGGAGTGTTGGGTAATGCTGCATCGATGGGTTGTCCTGAGGTGGAGGCGACGGGAGGAGTGCTTGATGCTGCTGCATCGATGGGTTGTCCTGAGGTGGAGGCAACGGGAGGAGCGCTTGATGTCGCTGAAGTGGAAATATCTGTTAATGGCCCAGAATTTGCAGTGGTGGGATTCAGATATCTCAACTGTGTATCTGAAGAGAGAAGAGCAGTATGTGACACCATTAGTTGTTACAGTCTAATACTAAAAAAGATGATTCCAAGAATAAAAATAAAAAACCTAAGCGATGCATGGTGTTGACTATACTGTACATGTATAATATACAATGCAATATATTCTGATATGCAAATTAAATAAGATTCAACTTTATTGTCATTACAGTGAAATGCTGATTAGCAGAATGCAAAGAAGCAGTAAACTGCAGTATAATATAGCATATGGGAATACTAGGTTATGGAGTATTAACATTAATGATATGCACTTTAACACTCATGTAAAGTTTAACACTATAAAGATAATTAGGCTTACAATTATGATATATATAAAGGGATGGAAAAATAATAGCATTTCGATTTACTATTATAAGCAGGGCAAACGTTAGCTAACCAGATGTCAATAAAAAAAGATCTAATCTTTTCAAATTTCCCTGAGGAATGTAAGGTGGAAATAGTAACCTACATTGCTATTTTCCGTAACAGCTTAGGCCCCTCCATAACTCTCGGCTGCAGTAACATTAATCGACGTTAAAACTAGCTATTTATTGATTAGCGTCCATGTTATGCTAAAGGATACTATAGTTCAAAAGTAATTTAGCGAGTTAACACTACCCTCAGACTGACAAATAATTTCATCACATTATCTTTACTGACCTCTGTCTATGTCACGTTTTTCCTCCTCTGGGCACGTGAGAGTTTGGGTCGTTTTGACATTATTATTGTCGATAACGCTTTCTTCTGGGGTCACGTCAGAAAAGTCGACCACCCCCCAGAGAGCAGGTACGGTCTAATCAGGTAGAGGAGGGGGGTTAGGAAATTATTATTATTAATATTATTGGTAAATACACTTTGTTATGAAGTTAAATTAATGTGGGCTTATTTATATAGACTAACTATATATAAATAATTGTACTAACTAGTTTTAATTACGAGGTTCGAACTATCTGCTAATTTGCATACGTTGGTCTCGTCACATAAACACTACATCAGCTCATTTGGGCCATTTCACCTGATTTCAGTGCGTGTGTCCAACGCTGGGTAACTTTTATCAGTAATTGTATTAGTTATTTATCCAAAGGGGGCTCCTTTTGTGGACATCATGGTAGACTGCTGGAGCAGCAATTGACGTGACTTGGAGACGTTTCAATGGAGTTGACTCCAAGATGGCGTCTGGATGCTGACCTGAACTTCACCTCAAGTAAGCTTCTCTAAACGCTACTGTTGTGTTGCCGAGTAAAGTTACATAAAACATATTTTATCTGGATACAAGGGGAATATAAGGTCGTAGCTATTTACTAGTTACTGAAAATGGCGTGTTATTTCCCCAAACTAATTGTTCAATTTAGATCGCTATTTAATCCTGTTATTATGTCCTAAGAACGTGTGAGTCAAAGTTGACAGACGTGTATTGGTGGAGTATGATAGTTTGTTGTGTTATGAAACATCCCCATGCAGCGCCCTGATAGTGTAACGACGTAAGGATGTAGTTCACACAAGTCTCGACCAGGTGGCGCCAAAGTTCTTCATGCTTCTCCGCATAAACAGACTTTTATACTGTGTCGGTGCGGGAAATGTTCTGTGCGCTTTATTTGGCGTATATTTAATCTTTTGTAGTATTAGAACATCCACTATGTACCATAACAACCGAAACGGATAAGACCAGAGTACAGACCATGTACTCTGTAGTTTGAGTGCAAATGTTTAATCTGTCTTTGCTACCGTTTTAAAAACAATGCGGTAGCCCACCGCGTGACCTAAACAGTACCGCAAGGCATTGTGGGACATTTAATTCAAACTAAATGACGCAAAAAATAAACATTTTATTGATGATGTTATTGCAAACGGTAATTGTAATGGTTGATACCCGTCTATTATTTTACTATTCGTGTAAGTGACTCGATGTTTTATTCCGTGACACCGTCAGACTGATACGTGTGTAGCCGAATCACTATCCGCCGTCCGACGTGTACAACTCATACTTACCTGGCAGGGGAGACACCATGATCAAGAAGGTGGTTCACCCAGGGCGAGGCTCAGCCATTGCACTTCGGCTGTGCTGACCCGTGCGAATTCCTCAAATGTGGGAATCTCGACTGCATAATTTGTGGTAGTGGGGGACTGCGTTCGCGCTCTCCCCTGATTTCTTGTTTAAAGCAATGTATAAATACTATGAATGGCATAGGATGCGATTCAGGAGTAGATCTGTTGTATTGTGTAAAGAGAGTAGGTCAATGTTCTTTGGCTTTAGCCTTGTATTTATCATTAAAATCCTCATCCTTGTAGTTGAAAAATTGAGTTACTTTTGAAAAATCAGTCAATGCTGATGTTAAGCTTAAAAAGGAGTTAGTCAACTGATGGTGTGAAATGAGATATAGAAGGGGTGACCTGAAATCATGTTGAACAATGATTGTATTCATCGTATTCTATTCAATTCCTTTACATGATGATCAGAAATAGTCACTCAATAAAACAGGTAATGCATTATAAAGGGTTAGGAGAGAAGGAAAGATATTGAATGCCGCGTATCGGATACTATTCCATTACAAGCCATAATAAATTATAGTAAACTGAGACAACATCTTAATGAACAGTTGAATCCATCAATTTGGACGATCTAAAGTCGGGAATTATTAAATTGTTTATTTTAGCATATGATTCAAATTCGGGCAAAAAGTCAATCTCAAAATTATACAGAGGAGTGGAAGAGTTAAAAGGTAGCGATACAGCATAAATTAAAGAGAAGTGAGAAAAAAAGGGTGGAATCTGGCTATTGGAGGAGAAAATGGAAGAGATCAATGAACGACAGTGGAAAACGACTTATTCTTTCTAATGGAGAGTGTATGGTTGGAGGAACATAGTATGATATTTTATACACCAGCACAAAATAAATATCAAGATACAAAATGCTGGAGACTGTGTGGGGAAAATAAAGCCAATCATTTTTCATTTTTTTGGGAATGCCCCTCCATTAAATCTTACTGGCAGGAGCTGAATAATTTAATGGAGAATATTGTGGAGTGGAATTTACATTTACATTTGATATATTATACTTGGGAAATGGGAACGAAAGAATTACTTATTCAAGAGACAAATATATGTTCAGGATCATGACGGTTGCCAGTAGAAAAGCCATTACCAGGAAGTGGCTTAAGACAGAGGCATCTAGGTTGGATGATTGAGTTGAAGTAATGCACAACATTTATATGATGGAAAGGTTGACTTTTGTTGTCAGATTAGAATCTGGTAAATTTAAGAACTTCTGGATAAATTTGATCAACTTCGTATCACCACTGAGATCGGACTTTATAGAGTAATAGTCTTATATCCCATGATCCCCTTGAGACTTGCTACAGAATGTTAATGTTCATTTGTTCACAAGATTCTAAGATTTCCGAAATCATTCATCAGGAGAAAAAGGAATCTGTAAGAAGGGAGGGAAATTAAGGAGAGAGAACTGAAAAAATAAGTACATGGACCAGTTTTTGTTTCTATCTGTTGTATGGTAACAAAATGTAATTTGTGGATGGATGTATGTACTTTAATGTCAATAGAAAGAAAATAAAAAAATATATATAAAAAGCGTTAGGAGGAGAAAAAATGTAGATCTAAACCCCAGTAAAAGATCACTTATAAAAGTGTTTGGAGATGTTTGAAAGAGAATATGGATCTCACCAGTAAAGTAATGTTATTCTATTGTCACTGTAGGTGGTTATAATGATATGGCTGATTGTATAGGTGTCTGAACTGAGAGGAAAGGTTTTTCTTTTATTTGTTGCAATGATAGTGTGATGCTGTGAGTTGTTACTGGACAAACTAATATTAGATGTTTATCCATCTACATCTGTCTGACATTTAGTCAGAGGCGATGAAGATATATAAAAAAAGAAGAAATTACGGAGAGGGAATGACAACATGTAGCTGTTGCAGCAACCTACTTTTTGTGTTTCGAACACTGAAGAAGGCTGTGAGGTGATTTTGAGTGACTGTATTGTACTTTGTTATTGGGAGAAAAAATAAATAGAAATTGTTCAAAGGAACTTGGAGATGTCATCGAAATTACATTTGTAGTAATTAATCACATTCTTTACTGAGGCACAGAACCAGACTTGTCAGGTCTGATAGATGAGCTTGCATGAACTTCATCTGACTGAACTTCTCTCATTTGCTGCAGTAGTAGTGGACAGACTGACCCCAAATTGACTGAATCGAAAACCATGACTCTCACCTGACCTGGAGCCAGACCATAACCCCGTGATCCTAATACCAACCTATGTTTTCACCATTACCTAAAAAAACTAAAACACAGACTCGTCATGTCATATTTAATACGTTTTATTAATGGTTAGAAAATCTTTTAGAATCCAACTTTAGAAGGTCTCAGCTGGGTAACATCAGGAAACAGGAGGTCAGAGGTCAAGAGTGAATATTTACATAAAGTTCTGGTCAGGAATGATTCCTTAGTGCATCAGAAAGCAGTATAAAAAGAATGATAACGTGTTTGATCTGTCAGTCTGTCAGGTTTACTGGTGTGATGGTCAGCGGCCCGTCGTTCTTCCCTGATTTATTGGTGCACGGGCTGAAGAACGGGTAGATGGACTCACTGAAGGTGTCGTTGAAGGTGTAGATGTGCATTTTGGCCTCAACGTTGTAGAAAGACACCTACAGAAAGACGGGTATATAATACACGGACTGGGTCAAACAAGTTAAGTTAAAGCCTCAATATATGTTAAATCAGTTTCCCATAATGCACCTGTCCGTTCTCGAAGTCCACAAAAATCCCAATCTTATGTGGTCGAAGGTTGAGGTGGACGTCTGTGGAGGGTTCAGTGCGAAAGGCGTACTTGTTCCTGTCGAGAAAAAAAGTAATTTTAACTGTCTGTCTGTCTAACTTTAAATATGCTACCTGTCTGTCTGTCTGTAATTTTAAATGTGCTGTCTGTCTGTATCTTTAACTGTCTGTCTGTAGCTTTAACTGTCTGTCTGTCTGTAACTTTAACTGTGCTGCTGCCTGTCTTGGCCTGGACACTCTTGGAAAACAGATTTTTAATCTCAATGAGGTTTTCCTGGTTAAATAAAGGTTAATTAAAATAAAAAACAAAAATAAAATTTAGTGAGAACTTAGTGAGAACTTAAGTCCAAATTTGTTATTAATTTTTTATTTTTTTTACTTATAATAATCTAATAGTCATTATAATCACTTTACATATAAATAATACAAATTATATACTAAACACAATAACATAATTTAAAAATGTATAATAATAAAAAAAAAACTATTTTTTATTTAATATATAAAAATATAGGAATAATGAATTACTAATTTATTTAGAATTTCTAAAATCACATAAATATATATATGGTATAGTATAGTAGTAGTATGGTATAAACAGTAGCATTCAATTAATTTAATTTAATAATAATAATTAATTATTAAAATTATTATTAATATTAATATAATAATAATTTTACTTTCATTCAAACTTTAATTTTCAATTTAAAAAAAATCATTAAAATGCATTACAGCTGACGACGACTTACTTGTCTCTTAAACTCAGGAACCAGTATCCGTTGCTCGGAGTAACATCAATCTTTCCCTTCCTGTTGATTGACTGTCGGGCCACGCCCAGATCCCAGTCTGTCTTCCCGCCCACCTCCACCTGTTGACAGGACGTAGCACATTCTCATAGGGATAAAAGATCCTGATCTGTTTACCTTGTGTGCCCTTGTTAGACATCCTCAGCAGGTGGCTACATTTTTGTCAGTTATTCCAGATTTCTTTTATGCATTTTGACGTTAGTCTAATTAAGATCAAATAATGAAATAAACCCAGTTTCCTTCAATTTATTTCATGTGTTATTGTTACTGGTGAGGAAGGGGTCTCTCACCTCCCAGTATTGTCTCCCAGATGAGATCATCTCCCTCCCCAGGACACAGACCACTCTGTCGAACCTCTGCTGGTTGTCTGGAAGCAGCTTGTGTCGATCTCCACACCACACCTACACACACAAACACACAAACATACACACGCACACAAAAACACAGTTTCTTACCAAACTTAGATATTTTAGGCTTCAATTTTTACATTTAGAATTAGATTTCACATCTAACATTTGAATTAAATCTTCAAAATTTAGATTTAGATTTTGCGTTTAATATTTGGATTGTATACCTTATTGTGTGATCACGAAAAAAGATCTCGAGATAAGGTGTCTGATTTTTTTTTTTTTTTTGGTGAATGCAATGTGCTTCCGTAGGATTGAACATCCTGATTCAACATTTAATATTTAGAATTAACATCAATCAATCATCAATCAATGTTTTACTAAGATGTTTTTACAAGAACGGTCAATATGTCAAAGTACATACATTTAGCTGTAAATATTATTTTAGAAAGTGACTATTTGTGTTCTTTTCACACCACAAAATATTTTCTGGAGCAAAATATGTCTGAATGTTTATGTCCATTTCAGCATGTGCTGCTCTATATTTAATAGCCCATAAATGCCCTGCCAGTCATTTCTCATATTCTAAAACATGCAATGACCACTGTTATAAAAAAACGGGCAAATTGCCCAAAATCAATAAAATACTAAAGAAAATGCAACGTTTGTTTAGAAATACACACAAATGATGAATGTTCTGACACAATAATGTAATGGGGGTCTCACACTCTTCATATCATCAGACATAACCAGCCGGGGGTGGGCGGTGTTGTAGTCCAGCGTCACGTTCACTGTGTTGTAGGAAGAGAAGAAATCAAATCTAAGGAATAAATAAAGCAATTTTTTTTATATTATTGCAATTAAAAGGAGGACATTCCTCCACCGAGGTCCACGAGTCCCCTTTAATTTAATCAGACATTAGCCAAAATCACACAAATGGCCCTGCAACTGTAATTTAAGGTTAGTCAACCATTTATATATACATTTTGATCCTTACCAAACTGCACACTCTCATAGATACCGACACACAAGTATGTCAGATTTATTTGAATTATTCCCAGGGAAATAAAAGAAAACGCCCAAAATACCTTTTGTTAAAGAAAATCAAAAAAAAATCCCAGATCCGGGTCCGGATCTTCAACCAAATCTATCTCTTCTGGACCACAACCTATCCTCTAACCAAGTTTCATGGAAATATTTTCAGCTGTTTTTGAATAATTCTGCTCATAATGAGACACTGAAATGTCCATTATCCTGAATTACAACAGTAAAATAACAATTCTTAAAAATAAAAGAGTATTAAATGAATATATTAATACCAGATACTATTTTTTATATTATAATCAATAATAATCGATGTTAATGCAGAGTGATAAATAGCATTACCATAATCCAAACCTGATCAAATGATTTCGTATAGGTTTCATAGATTTCAGTGTGTGGTCGTAACGCACCTGCATATTCCTGGACCCTCTTCATCCCTGCACAAAAAACAAACTATCATCAAGACTGTACAGAAATAGATTTAATACTATTAAAGTGTTTAAGGTGGTTCGTATAGCATGAAACAGGTTAGTAGAATCCTTCTGGGTTGTATTTGGTGATGGTTGGAGTGGGAGTGGAAACTCACTTGGCAGTGTTGGAACTGGAGTGGATTCAAGTACCAGGGCAGGAAGACCTGGGGAGGCGAAGAATCCAATGAATAACTGGTTGAATGGTTATCATTACTATATTTACTTTAAACTTTTTTTGGGTGAAAAATAAAGTTAGGAATGGTAAAATAAATGAATGAGCTAAATAATTCCGTTGAATGTAAGCGTTGTGATAAACAGCTCATACTAAAGTCGACCACTAGATGGCGGTGTATCAATAGATTATGAGAAATCTGTCCTGGTCCTGAAGGACTAAAAGCAGGGGTTCACCCCTAAAACTGAAAATTCACACATAGCCTTCTCACCCCCATTACTATGTAGACTTGGTAAAATATTTAGAGGGCAATGCTAAAGAAGAAAATACAAAAACAAACAAACAAAAAAAGATTTGCTTCAGTCTCATGTTCCCACTTAGGCTTCAAGGCCACAGTGACTTTCAGCTAAAAAAAAAAAAGGTTGTAAATAATATACTCTCAAATCAGTTTGGGATCTTAGGGCTCCTGGAGATTTGGGTTACACCACATGAGCTGCACGGAGTTGCTGCTGACCTCCTGACTCCCTTTCTACCGATCTCTACCTAACTCTGGATTCTACCGGACCTCCGTCTGTATTGTTTGTCATCTTTTGAAGCGACGCTTGTGTTTCCCTCTTGACTGACCCGTTTCTGTGATATTCGTCAGTTCGTCCCGGAACCTTTCCACTTGAGCTGCCAGCGACCTGTAGATGGTCCCTGTCCCCAGGTCAGAGTTCACCGACACCCCTGTCCAGTCTTTGATAGGTGGAGGGCTGGAGAGGACGGTGAATGTCTGGAAGGGGGGCAGACATTAATAACCATCCAGAAATACATATTCCCATAACGCTCAAACCAAACCAATCGTCACAGACCTTGACACAGTGTATGTGGTCCTCTGATTTTGCAAGCTCCGCCAGGGCGCTTTCTCTCCTCCGCAGCTCTTTAACCTCCAGCTCCAGCTGTCGTATCATGGCATCAGCCTGGTGCTCGGCCGCCCTACGGCTCATCGCCATCACCTCCATCAGCTCCACCTGAGAGCGCTCAATGGCTGACACGAGTGCAGAAAGCAGAGAAACGCTACCTGCCGTCTCTTGCTTCACCGCCAGCTGAGGGATTTTTGATAAACCTTAAAGTCAGTATTTTATTAAGAGTTAAACCTAACAGAAGCAGAGCTGCTTTTGTTTTCTGATTTCGAGCTGATGAATGATGACAAAAAGGATTTTTCCAGGCTTTGTGGTATTTCAGTCTGTGTGTGTTTGACCCACCTCCAGTTCAGTGAAGGACATTCTAATCTCCTCCATCTTCCTGATTCTCTCTCTTATCATGTCTTGGTTCTGCTGCTCTGACACCCTAAGCTGGACCTGAGTACACAAACAGAACACACACCTCTGAACAGGATCATGTAGGGATTTATGTTTGAGAGCTCAGAAAGTAAAAGTTTGTTTTGTAGGTGTGTGACTCATGCATCTGTTGTGTTCTCCAGCCGGGGCATGTAGCATTGTATGAATTCAGTAATCCTATAAGGGATCACCCCGGAGATGATAAAATATTTCCTAATATTGAGATGCAGGAATGTACACCAATGAGCCATAACATTATAACCAGTGATATCTGACGATAGAATAGCATTTCGTATCTTGTTTCAATGGCTCCAGTAGGAGGCTGGGAAATATTTATAAAAATCTGAATAACCTTTATTGTTATTATCCACCTGTGCAGGGACATTCTGCATGGTTTCTCTCTTGTGCAGTCCAAAAAATACAAAAATTTAACAAATAATTAATTAAATAAAAGCAGTAAAATAGTAGCTGGACATCCAAGGGTCATTCCTGAACATTGGGAGCAAATGTCCGTTCTGATAGATAAGTGTCAGAAAGCACAGAGCTGATTTGTAAAACACTTTATAAAAATATAAGTGATTAAATACATTGGTAAAAAAACAACTATATACATTTCTTGAGATGCTACAACTTTCCTTGGCGTAAAATTCATCAACTTCAAGGTCCTCCCTATGGTGCTGCCTATCTTTGGGTTTGTTTGTTACTGTGTTGTTGAGTTGTTTGGATGGTTGGTCGGTTTTGTCAGCAGGAAACTCTTGGTTTATGTCGCAAGAATTATGTCTTATTGTTAAAGACAGTGAAAAAAGTCTTGGAACTGCATCTAAGTGTAACTGGGACTGTTTTGGTCAAAGAATCATCCTCCAGGTTTCATGAAAACCCGTTCAGTGTTTTTTGTGTAATTCTTATGACACACCTGCCAACAAGCAAACACAAATGGTGAAAACATAACCATGGGATGTTCCACAGCAGAGCAGCTGCTACAAGAGAAAACCAGTCCCTATCTACATATGTTTTTGTTTCACACGTTCACGTGTTCTGTGTTTTTATCTGTGTCCAAGAGTTTTTATGATAAAAATATATTACGTGTCATTTGTTGGCATTCGGCTCTGCTCGGCCCTGCAGTGGAACCTATCCTGCTCTCTATGTGCATTCTGCTTTCAAGCTATTTTCCTGTGTTGAGATGTGTTTGGTTTGGCTCAGATTTCCACAAGAGGACTTTCTTGCCATGCCAAACAAGTTGTACTTCCTCTTACTGCCATTGTTCTCGGGTCAAAACAAAGATGCTAAAGGAGGAAACGCCCCAAAGTCTGAATGATTCAGTGCTGAATGATTGCTCTGTTTCTCCATTCCTGTTTTCCTACCTTGTTTTCCGCCCATTCATTTTCGATCGTCACCGTATCGTGATGTTGGTGTTTCTCTACCTCACACTGAGGACAGATACACACTCGGTCAGTCCTACAGTATATCTGAAATCAAGGAGGAAAAGCTAAACCTTTTAGGCCAAAATCATGGGATTTTCTTGCTCATCAATCAATTAGAACGGTGTATAATTTAGAGAAAGTACCATTATTCCTCTGTGGTGGATATCGCAGATGGGGAGGCTTTGCATGTTCGCAGCCCCACTCACAGTAAACCTTCTCCTGCCACTGGACCGGGGGGGGAAAGAGGGAGGTGGCACGGGAGGTTTGGAGATGTGGTTCATGGCTGATATCGGGCTGTGGTTTGGTACGGAAGAAGCCAGAGGAGTATTGAGTCCTGAGACTGCCATTGGCTCACCTTACAGAGGATGAAGAAAATGAGAGAAAAATAGAGAAAGATATCTATCTTGCAATATATTTCCTTTGCAAATTTTTTTTAGTCTAACAACCTTCATTTTTTGCAAGCAGTTCTTGCATTTTTGCCCAGGATGAAATATTTCATCAACTACATGATGGATTGGATGGATTGCCGTCACATGGACCTCCATCCCCCCACTTTTCCCCTACTGCAGAGCCATTACATTATATTTTTTTCTCCAACATGATAAAACCCTGTGCAGGACTAATGACTTGACTAATGACACATCAGCATGTTAACATTCTCCTGAGCACATTAGCATACGGAGGTCAGTATTTACATTCACAAATAAGATTGTTCAAGGGTTGTTTGAGGGTTTATGATAAGGTTTAGGATTCCTGCAGTGCAACAGAGCTCTGACAGAACGGATATATATAAACTGCAGAATGTAGCTAACTGAGCAGACTGGCCCTGCCACTCTGTATGACAAATGACGATGGATGTTCAGTGCAAAAAACAAAACAAAAACCTTAATCTAGTATAGAGCATTTTTTGCATTAGAAAAGCATATTAAATATATTATTCCAGCTAATATTGAGCTAGATTTAACTATCACCAGTGACAAGGCACAGCAATAGTTTGAATCATATCCCAAGAGAGCGGCCGTCTCCCAATCAGAAGAGCGGAAGGTAGCCGGTTCAAATCCCACCAGGGTCTACTTGTCGTAGGGTCCCTGAGCAAGACCATGAATCCTTAGCTCCCCGGGCGCTCCACGAGGGGCTGCCCACTGCTCCCTCAGGGATGGGTGAAATGCAGAGAAATAATTTCACTACGTTGTACTGTGTGTGACTAATAAAGGATTCTTTCTTCTTTCTTCGCTCTAGATTACTGTACAAATATGGCAGCCTGAGTGAACCAACTTCAAAAAACAAGTGAAGTTAAAAAACAATTTAAAAAAAAACAATTTTTAGGCCAGCTGTAGAACAGTGAATAGAGTGCCCGTTTCCAAATTAGAAGATCAGCAAGTTGGTTGTTCAAGATCAACGGTCTACATGTCAAAGGGTCCTTGAGCTCCTCAGGGATGAGTCAGAGAACTTATTATGCATAAACTGTGTATGGCAAGGTGATAAACAACGTTAGAATTACTATTGTTACTATTACTATTTTCAATTGTTTATACTGTAACAAAACATAGTTATATTAAATAACATTCTTTCAAAGAGATACACCTAATGAGTTTTTATGGCTTGTCACAAACACAAATGGAGTGACGCCTGCGAGCTAGTTCAGTCAGTCAACTCGAGCGGCTCTGCTTACTCACATGACATGCAACACCCTCCATAACCATTTACCAATCACGCCCTCCAAATTTGGCAGTGTATTTAAACTGTAAAATTTCCCATCTCCCCCCTCTGCTCTGCTTATGCACTCTTATTCATCTGAAATCACCTGTCTCCAAAGGCAGCATCACTGGCGCTTTTGGCGTTCGAGGCAGCTTTTTCTTCAATTCATCAAATAGAGTTTCCGGTATGCCCCCTTCACCGACTCCTCCTCCTCTCCCATTTCTCCTCTCCTTCCCTAGTCCATCCCCTCCTGTCATTGATCTGAACTGTTCGGTGATCTCTCGCAGCGTCCGGTTGATCTGGAGGTCTGGTCGCTTCTGGAAGGTCTTCTTACACAGAGGACACTGGCAAACCTGATAGAGGGATGGTGGTAAGCGAGGATTGGAGGGAGTGAACAAATGAACAGAAGAAAACCAGAGTGAGCATTCCCTCTGAGGGACCCCTCACCCCTAAGTTATACACAAAACTTGGATATAAGTTCTTCCAGCATGAGACAAACAGAACTTTTTGAGTATGTAATAGAGTTGTTAAAAAACACTGTGTCAACATTTCCTGTCCTGCTGTAGTTTCACAATAAAGGATGATGGATTGATTATATCAAACTTTATGAGGCGCCTGAAAACAGACCAGATAGGCTAGTCGTGGGAATGTCATGGGAAAACTAAAATTTGCACTCATGCATGGTTAGCACACAAGCGTAACTCGGTATCAGTTATATAACATTAGTATGGTACTAGCTCTCTGACGCAGAATGTTATTTAGATGAGCGCTTGCTTGAAAAGTTAAGATTGTTTGAATGCCGCACTTGTTCCCGCAGTGCTGTTTGCGTTTTGGCTTCATACTTGATATTTGATTTTATCTGCAGGATCTAGTGTTTTTCTGTGATTCACTCTGCTCTGAGTTCTGACAATGATTGATTTTTGGGTAATCTCTTTCTCCTCTTACCTATGTGTCACACAAAGAATTGGATTTCCCATCAACGACTCCTCACTAGACCTAATCACCTTCATCTAAACTAAGTCTCTGCATGGGATCATTATCTTTTTTGCATGACCCACTCCTACTCACACACGGATGACCTGAAATTCTTTGTCATCCATTCAGAGGTGGACTTTTACTTGACTAACAGTCTACCTGCATAGGTAAAAAGTGAAAACACTAGAGAAACAAGCTTTTGAATTACTTTCTGGGTTTAATGAACTGCTGGCTTATACTATCTCAACAAAACTAATGGTTGTGTCTCTGGTCCAAATAAAAGAGAGGGGGTCAACAAACATTGACTGCAAGGAGTAAAGGAGAGTGAAAGAAGGTAGATATTTAGGAAAAGACCAAATAGCAACCAACCTTGGTTGAGTCCCAATATCTGGTGATGCATCCCATGCAGAAGCTGTGGCCGCATGGTGTGGATGAAGGATTAGTGAACACATCGAGGCAGATCGAGCACTGGAACTGTTCGTCTGACAGAAAACTCCCATATAAGGACATTCTGAAAGAGAAAGTAATAATATCAACCTTTTTAAATATTAAATGTCACTGTAAAGACACAAATCTAACAATTTTCTCCCAGATCAGTCATTCCCAATATATACACACTAATGTTAAAAATGTAGACCAGCTACCCTGTTCATAGCCGTGATGGCATGCAGAATATTTTTTCGCAAATGCAGGTTTCTTCAACTCTTAGCGAGAAACATCATTTCCCAGATATGGTCATGCACAATTCATTTCCAACAGCTGTACTGCTTTAGAACTTACGACGATGCCAGCACCAAATGGTGCAAGGACCAATTTTTCTAAAGAACTTTTTCAAGATTTTACATTGTCAAAATACAACATATGGAAATTTGTTCTCCGCATCCCTGTACAGAGCCTTAAGTGGTTCAGTTCCCCCCCACATGAACTAAAACCACCACTGCTGTGGTCAGGGATTAAACGACAAACCTTCTAACAAGCAGACGACTGCTCTCAAGAGCCCCAAATACTATTTGATTCATTGAATGATATCTATATCATATCGAGCTAAAGTGTAAGGCAAAGCTCTGCGTTTACCCGTCCATCTATGTCCCAACCCTCACCTATGATTATGAGCTCTGGGTTGTGTTGGAAAGAATGAGATTTGGGAATACAAGCAGCTGAAATGACCTTCTTTTGTAAAGTAGCAAGGTGTCACCTTTTGTAGGGTGTTTCTGTAACCTGACACTGGATAAATAGATTGATATAGATGTAAGGCTTGTGTTAGAATAGCAATTTAGGGCCAAACTATTTTAGAGTTGACCTACTGTAGTTTAGATAAGGTAGGTAATCCGCCGCTTATCTATGTTTGATCTGGAGGAAGTAATGAAGACGTAGTCACGTAACAATGTAGGATTTTTATTAGAAGTACAGTGAGAGTCGTAACAACTGGGTTAATGGAAGGAAAGCTGAAGCTGAGAGAGATAAATGAAAACATCTTAGAGCGATTCAGTCGCATCGGCAGAAATCTTGATTAAAGGATCCAAACACTTTAGGAATGAAGCGGGGCCGGATTCTGTCTGACCTTATCGTAGCCAAAAACGCACAAATATCTTTTTTTATAAAGTAGAAGTGACAAATCCGTTTCTAAAGTTTTGCCAGCGGGCTTCAGACCATCCCACTATGCTCTGGGCGTGAGATTAATTTCATTGTCAGATGCGGTTCAGAAAACTACACGGCTCACTTAAGAGATACTTTCTCCATGCCTCGTTTCTTTAGGAGGCTATAGTCGTAGGACACGAGTCGCTTCATTCCAACATGAACTTGAGCACAGATTCTGAGCGGTTGTTTTCCCTCACAGTCAAACAGTCTTCCAATGTTGTGACATTTTTGTCAGATGAATCTGTAAAAACAAAAACAGTCTCCGAGAGAGAGAACTGTGACATGCATGTTACGCTAACAGACAAATACGAGCAGCAAATTAGACACAAATGTGAATTTTGAATGTTCTACGGTTTTGGCATGGACAAACCAAACTCCTTAATAATGTTTTAGGAAAATATAGATCCTTGCTGGGAAATTTCATCATTGCACTTGCTCACATAAACATGCTCTGGTATCCGTCGAAAGTAATAATAGAGTTTTAAACTACACTTTGAAAACTACAAATATACTCAATAATAACTCAAAAATGGTATCCAATGCTAAAGCATATGAGCTTTCGTATCTGGCATTCTGATCATTGTGTACATACATTCATTAATACATACATTTAATCACCCCCCTACCTAAAAGAACTGACCCACTGACCTCAACACGATCCGTCCGTTCTACCCACTCATACCGTCTCCTCCTTCCCTGGACTAAGCTCAGCACCATGGGTGATCGGGCCTTCTATTCTGCGGCCCCTCGTCTGTGGAATGCCCTCCCATACCATCTGAGGGGCTCCACAGACGACTGACACATTTAAAAAAGAACTTAAAACTTTCCTTTTTTAGCAGAACCTATAACTTTAATTAACATTGCGTTTTTTTGGTCATGTTTTTATATAATTATTATTATATTTTTTATTGATGCTTATATCTGCTTTTACTTTGTAGCACTTTGAGATTTGATCCAAATGTAAAGTGCGTTATAAATTAATCGATTATTATTATTATTATTACATGTTGCCATGGTTACGCCTGAAGTCAGAATGGTGGTTAAGAGTTTTGTTAAGCAAATATAGTACAACTTGTTTACTGTAGTTTTGGATTAGGGTCATTATTAAGTTTATACGCTGTTTTCACAATGTATTAATGCTTTGTTCTGAGTCACATGACCGCACGACCCGGAAGTTAAGCGAAGCTAGCGCTGCTAATCAAAATATCATGAAATGTTTGCATATTAAATCTGCCTTACACATTCAGCCATTCTGTCAGTTATGACAAAAAATTTAGAACACATTTATTTAAAACAGTTTTTCACGTTCTAAAAAGTAACAGTTTTGGTATATTTTTCTTGAATTGCAATAAAGAGAGGAAAATCTCTGTTCCTAAGTAAAAATTACTGTCTAGCTGATCAAATTACCATAAACGTTATATGTAACATTTCAGCTCTCTGGCTCTTAGGAGAAAATTACAAAAAAATATGTTGTCTATTTAATGCTCCCCATAATTTTCCTTAAAGGATTAAAGGGCCTGGGTTCCTAATGTTGAACACTTAACTCTCCGCTGTTTCTGTGCAAATTTTATAACTTTCGGTAAAATGTGACTTTACATAATTGTTGCAATCTCTTAACATAATGTCATTTTTCACATTTATGGACTACACATAGTAGTCGAGCTCTCGCTTGACTTAAAGCAAACAACACTGCTTATGTTTTGCACTTATTAATTATAAAATAATTGTTTTAGAGCATTGAGGTGGCCCACATGCGCGTCCATCATGAAGCATGAGTAAAACTGATAATATAAAAACTGATACCTGTCTTGATGGGCTGGAGGAGCTAGATAAATCCGGAAAGCTCTACAAATGCATGAGAACGTCTTCTTGATGTTTGGAGGTTGTTGTTCACCCTCCTTTCATGAATGAGACGTCCTCTCACTCTGCAGAATTATTAAAGTTTGTGGGTTTTTTCCCACCACGCCTACCTGTCTCTCCATGCGGCAGGTAAATGTGGCAGGACTGGTTGAGGTGGTAGTGTGATACATGCACACCCACACACAAGTGTAGGTCAAATAGCCATAGTCTCTACCCTCTTCTTGTTTTTTTGTCTCAACTTCCTTTAACAATGCGAGGAATGACATCTGTAGATTTATCTGATATGATGGTGAGAACTGTTATGATGAGTTGTTTTGAGTCCTTAAGGCAGCAGGAATAAAATTAACTTAATTCTAATGAATTCTCTTCTTTTCTTATCAAAGCGTAACACTTTTGCCTATGCACCAGTTGTTCTTTCTCAGACATTTGGAGGTACTAACCACAGCAGACCAGGAACACTCCAGTTGTCCAGCCATGATCATTTGGTCCTTGTCAATGTCTCTCAGATCCTCATGTTTGTCCATCACAGAATCATAACAAGCATTAGAATCAGTGATTAATAATAACATTACAACCCCGCTTACCACACACTTAAGGAAGAAAACCGATGAATTTGTTTTGAACATCTGACATACCCATCATGTTTACACATCCCATATTATCTAGTTAACAACAAGTTTTCTGTAGCACTCGTGTACATGTGACTGACTCCAGACGGATGTTTTCATTCTTGGTTGGAACAGAATGACATGAGGAAACATAAAGTATCTCTCAAACACAGACACCCAATTGTAGATCAGGAATGTTTTTAATCATCCCAGCCAAAGAGGTTTTGTTTTTACTCCTATTTTTCTTTTATTTATATGGTGCGCTGTTTTCTGTTCTGTGATAAATGGCATTTTGTTCATCTGTACAGCTGTACAGTGCCTTTAAAAGAATGAGTAAAATGAACTACAAAAATGTTTTTATTGTCTGTTCCTACAATCTTTAATTCAATTAATACACAAAAATCTAACCTTTTATTCAAGTAAAAAACAACAACAGCAACTTTAAATTCTCATGATAAAGTAAATATTTTTCTCTAGAATGTGTGAACCACAATTATTTCCACTCCGAGAAAAAGGCTGTGATTAAATGGAACCGGAAGCATATTTCATGTCTTATTTTATAGTTTTTGGTTCACCTGTATGAGTAAGAAGTCTGAAGTGGTAAACAAGGGCATCCTGTTTTAGTGGGATATAAATTTTAGGTGACACAGGCCTTATCCTCTTTAAAGTTTTTCATAACGGGAAAGACCAGAGAATACAGCAATAACAGTGTTCCTCCAGATAGCGACAAAAATGGTCGCAAATGCGACTAAATTTTTAATTTTGAGACCTGTTTTTCTCTGCCAGTCGCCATTGATGACTATCCAGACTTAGTTCCAATACACAGAATGCAACTGATGGGCTCTACAGAGATTATACGGATATTGCTAATTTTCAACTCTTGTCCCTTGTTGGGCTTTAACATGAACAACGTAATCAAAAAAATAAGATATAAGTGATCAACATGCTAAAACTACATTATACTGTAATAAAATACATATACACAATAAGGTTTAAATGATGAACATGCTAAACCTACATTACACGGTACACTAAAATACATACCAGAAAACCAGTACTGTCTATTATTAGATATAACACTTTACAAGCATGATTCATTCAATGTCTGTTCAGTAACTTTCTGTTTCGGGAAAAGCACAACTGGAACGTCATTAAAATTTGTTTTTGGCGAGAACCTTGATTAAAAGGTTTTTTGAATGAGCAATTTGTAGATGTTTTTATGGCAATATCAAATCAACATTAGAGAGATAATTGTGAAAAATATTCATGCTAAAAGATATTACCCGTCTCTGTGTCCCACACTCAAGTTGGACTTTGGCTCCTGCCCACAATATCACAATATCGAAGTATTTGGTTTAAAATAATGTGATATTTAATTTTGTCTGTATCCCTAGCCCCCTTAGTGAATCCTGCAACTGACAAACTACAAATGACATCAGCGGTCGGTGGTTATGACTGTTGATTTAGTGAGATTATTTTCAGCAAGGAGAAAGTTTGTTCATCATGAAATGTTAAGACAATTAATTTAAAATTATTATTAAGTTAAATTAACGCTACTGTTTTTAGAGAGATGGGACAGGCTCCTTTGAGGGAGGGGACAGTAGGTGAGTTTTAACAGCAGGGAGAGGAACAGTATATCAGAGAAGTTCAGTAGTTCCTCGCTGCGTATGGGTAATATTTGTGTTTTTATGCCATGGATGTGCAGGCAAACACCTGAAATAGGGGCGGGATCCTGAATTATTTTTAATTTTCAAAAAAATCACTTAGTCCAACACAGGTAACTACCATTGCTTAATATTTTGATAGCTCAAATGTATACCCTACTCCAGTCATTTAACCATTGTGAACTGCGTTAAATTTCATTTATCATGCATTGTGATTGTGACTGTGTCGTGTCACTATTCATATCAATGCAACCAATATGTTGGTGATCAGATTAGATTGTTTACTAGTGTAAAAAATGTTTTTAAAGAGAAAAAGTTCATGATAGCATTAGCATCTTTATTTTGCTTTCAAAGAGCAGATTGAAGATTTTAACTTTGAAGGGTACAGTAAAAGAGCATGCCCCCTTACTCCCCTAGAACCTCTCCGGTTCTAGATCCACTGGATTCACTACCGGTCCGAATCTTCAATCATCACTGTATTGTTGTGGGTAGAGATACAGACATAGATACACTCAGATCCTGAATAATCGTGAAGCAGTTAATTGTACATGGTTGAAATATATAATAAATAAGATTTTAGATGAATTTTTGTATTTTTGGTTCCGAAATTGCAAGATATTGGATATGGCACAGATTGTGCAAAGGATACACTGTGCACGCATTGGACAGAGGGCAAACAAAGGCGGACAGAAAAGATGAAGGCAGACATTTAACATTGTACTCTGACATTGATACATTTTTTCCTCCTGAAAATTTTATTTAGCTCCTAAATACTTGGGTTTAGGAGCCAATGGCTAATAAATATTTCCTCTTATTGGCTAATAAGAGGATGGTTTGACCGACAAAAGACTTTCCAAGAATTATGGCTAGAGAACTGCGGCGGTCAGCTGAAACTTGGGGTCAGAAAGTCTCCTTAACCACAAACCGACATCACCTACACCAACACAAGCTGTTTGGGAGGGGAGCAGGAAAAAAGCATCTGATATCATCCACACACAAAGATAAGTGCCTAAGCTTTGCCAAACATCACTGGGACTTTCAGTGGAACAAGGTCATAGGTCAGATGAGACCACAGAGAAGTTCTTTGGCTATAAATATTTATGATGGGTATGGCATAGCAAGAAAGGAAGCCATACAGAAAAGCACTGCATACCAACTGTGAGGTATGTTGGTGAATCTGATGCTGTGGAGCTGTTTTTCTTTCAAAGCACATCATCTGTGCCTGTAATTTTGATTGATGTAGAACTGTGGGAACTGTTTCTTTCTGATCTACTCTATATCTTCGTACTCCCTGTCTGTTTTCGTTACTTTCTCAATTTGTTCTCGTACCCAACCATCTTGCATTCTTCAGATTATCTTTCCTTCAGGCAAACGATAAGACAGGCAAGCGGAATGTCAGACACCGTGTTCCAGAACACAACACTGGGTTTTGTCAGAGAAAACTCTTCCTTAATCTGCTTACGATTTTCCTTGGCCTTTAACCTGCATTTGATTGTTGTTTAGTTTGTTTGTGTGCTGGATTATGTAAAAACTACAGGACTCATCTCCATAAAGGTTTTAGGTGAGTGTGAGGCATGGATCAGGCATGTACCTATTTAATTTTGGTGCACATCTCAGGAGAGGGATCTAGACCTGCAAAGGGCATTTTTTTGGCATCACTTACCATACTTTTTTTTATCAGTCATCCAGTTCTATGTCATCCTAAAAGCTTAAACAGAAGGCAGCTGGACTGTTTCAGTTTGAGACGACCTGAGTAAGCTCCTCAAACTCAAGAGGCACAGTTCCCTTTTTCTGAACCCTTTACAGCCTGAGGTCAAATCGCCATGAACCTTCAAACACACCCTTCTGTTACTCCCCCCCACTTAAGGTGTCCTATGGGCCCAACTATACTCCTGGACTTACTGAATTCAACTACAGAAAAATATTTCCAAAAGTACCAAACCCATGAGCTTTATTAATGAAATATAAAATCAAACAACACATAAATCAATGATTACTAAAGTACATTAAATTAAAAATATTTCCAAAAGTACCAAACCCATGTGCTTTATTAATGAATTATAAAATCAAACAACACATAAATCAATGATTACTAAAGTACATTAAATTAAAAAATAACTGTGGAAAAATAACAGACTGAGAGGCATCATAAGCAGTCAGACTATCTGTCTGTCTGTCTGAGGGTCTGTCTGTCAGTCATCAAGATTTGATAGATCAGAGAAAGGCAAGAAAAATTAACCTACAAAGTTAGTTGTGTCAAAGCAATCAACTTCTGTTGCTCCATCTCAGGTTCATCCTTCAGGATCCTGAGGAATTCCTGGGCCAGATTAGATGTATAGACTATGTAGTGAGTCCTGAGTCTACCATGGAGTGTCTTAAAAGTTTGACGCGCCTGGAAAACCTCCAAAGACATCCTGGAGGCATCCTGCTCAGATGCCTGAACCACCTCAACAAGTTTGTATTGATGCATATGAGCCACTCTGAGTTACCTATGAGTATCTGACCTCCTCACCTGTGGGTTTAGTTTAAAAAAAGCTCATTCGTTCAAGTTAAGAACATTCCGCTTTTTTATTTTTATTTAATAAACACATGAAACAGATGAAAATTGCACTAATAAGAACTTGTCACATAAATAATTTACCATTTCCTGTGTTTCTGGTAAAAATAATGTCATTGGACTGCATTACGTTCCCCTTATACTTACCTTTTATGCAATGTAGTTCTATATCAATGTATTTTCTAGGATAGAGGTTATTTACAGGAAGAAGAACTAACACATTGGGATATTATTTCACATCTAATTTTAAAAAATCCCATCCTCTTCTTCCCTTCACATTAGCAGTTGCATGATTGATCTGTCAGTTCTGATACTTCAGACAAGATAACAACAGCAGCATATAGTATATAGTTTAGCATAAAGTAAAAATACCTCTACTACTTATATATACATTAAAAATTATATACTTTATCTTTTATATTTCATATATTTGAATTGAGGCAATACTCAGTAACAGGTACCACACTATTGTACTTTCCCTCCTGTTTTTGTGTGTCTATGTGTATTCTGTGTAATCTATCTTTAAATATGTTTGAGCTGTAGTGACTCACATATACGACACACCTTCGGCTAAATCTAACCTCATTTATAGAAGTAAACATGTTTTATCTACTCATCTAACCCATGTTAGATGAGTAGATAAAACATGGCTAGCATGGCTAGTTCTGCAATGTTCATGTTGGAATGAATGTCATTGCAGAACTAGCCATGCTACAAAAAGGGAACTTCTCGTAGTTATTCATTAAAAAAATGAAAACAAAAGGTTAAATATAGCAGCACATCTCTGACTTACCTACCAATTTATTCTTAGACGCTCACACTCATGCAATGGTTTTTAATACTCTTTCTTCAAAATAAACAGTTCACACGGAGACAATTGTCTTCTGTAGTATTAGGTTTATCACAAGAGCAGGCTCCAACAAACGAAAGTTACACAAGTAACTACGATTCTATAAATCCTGGATGACCGCAAGAGGAGGTGATTCAAGAACTATGTCCATCTGACATGCACAGATTGAATAGCTTTACCAACAAAGTCACTTGTGACTACTGATGACCCCGGACAGAACATATCTTCCAGTACAGTGGATCTGTTCCTGCAGAATCATCTTGTTAGAACAAGAGGATTCTGAGTGACTGAACGTACTGGAAATCTAGCCGTAGTCATAGAACCGTAGTTACATGCATAACATTCGTTCTATTTCGTAATTACTAACCGCCTGAGGCGGTGCTTCAAGCACTGGATGACCTATACCAACAGAGTCACGAGGAATTCAAGAACTTACTTCAGTGAGCTGAAACAGGAGAACTTGGTAAGATGACCATGAAAAGTGGATGGGGAGTGGCGACATTCCCTCTTTAAAATCTGGAGACGTTGTTTGGCAAAGTCCACGAGGCCGCGGCACATATGTCCTCCAGGGGCATACCTTTCAAAATTGCCCATCACTTGGAGATGCTCCTTGTGGAGTGGCACCTAACTCCAGATGGCAGATGAAGGCCAGTTGCCTTATATGTATGGTGTTTAATGTACAATGGTGTTTAATGTCAGGCTGTCATGCACAGGGCATGACAGCCTGACATGACGTTCCCTTCCCCCACTTATGGTTCCAAAATGTACCAGCTGGATAGGCTGATTGAGGCGCCCCCTTGACAGAACCTTGGACAGGAAAGCAATATTTTGCCATAAGGGGACCACTGAGTCGTGTGAATTCCATCTCAGACAAAAACCCTTATACAGAAAAAGCATGAAGCTCCCCAACATGCTTCGCTGAAATAATGTCCAGGAGTAAGGCAGTTTTTATGGACAGCCACTTCAGCTCTACCTTCTCCAGAGACTCGAACGGAGGTGAGCAGAGAGCATCCAGCACCAAAGGCATGTTCAGAACAGTATTGCAGACAGTATCCACTCACATGTACAGCAGTGCATAAGACCCTGCAGGTGCTAGATCGACAGTTAAAGGCGGTGATGGTCGGGGTGACAGACCCCTTGAGTGCCAGGCGAACAGCTTGTCACATTCACACAGCTCGCGGGGGCCACTGTCCTTGATGTTTTGATTAAGGCCAGTGGGTTGACAACACCTGCCCCATGCAGGCAAAACTAAACTTACCTGCATCGTGCATCGCCGCCAAGGTCTGGTCATCAGATGTTAGGCTCTAGAATCTCTCGAACCTGCATGTAGTTCCCTCAGGTAATCCTCTGACGGAGGCAAATCAAAAGTGGCAGGGGCAGGACCATCCCTGAATAAAGCGCTAACTGGGGGCAGCTGCACTTGAGGCTCATCTAGTTACAGGGGAGCCGGCACTGTATGAATACTAACCTTCACAGAACTGTCCTCTGAGCTCACCCTTGAACTGGAGGCCAAGGAATGGGACCCTACCTCAGCCCGATGCTTCGACCGTCTAGATCTGACTGCCAGAGTTAGCTGCACTGCTGAGGGAACACCTCTCAAAAGCTGTTCCACCTCAGCCAGTCTTGCAGCCCTCACTGCCTGGGGCATGAAGATGCAGTTCATGCAGGGGTGCTCAGAAAGGCACTCCCTCACGTGCTCGAGACCAAAAAACATGGGTCACTGGTCACGACTGTCCTCAGGCTGCAGCAGCGCTAAGCAGGCACTACACGGATGGTTGTCCATCACTATTGTTACGCAACAACCATTCCAAAAAATGATTGGAAATGCTGCAATAGCAATGCAACAAGGTTGCTACCAAGTTATTAAGTTAGCTAAAGCGGGAACACCATTGCTAACAACAAACAGTACTTGTATAGTATTGTTTACTTAAACAAGTACAATAGTAAGTAAAAAGTAGTAAGTTAACGTAGAACAGCAGACACACTGTTGCTATCAATTAATGACCGATAATGCACACCTGTGATAGGAGAGGTAGCGAAAGCACCACCGTCACCAACAGGGTTGCCACACTACAAACAACTTAATAAGTTAGCGTACAACAGCAGACACACTGTTGCTAACAATTAACAACTGATAATACACACATAAGCTGGCAGAGAAATCGAAAACACCACAATCACCAACAAAGTTGCCATGCTGCAAATAATTTAAGAAAAGGGCGTAGAACAGTGAACACTATTATTAGCGACCGATAATAATAATAATAATAATACACACTTATATTTGGAGAGGAAGTGAAAACACTGCCGTCACTAACAATGATGCTACACTACAAACAACTTTAAATGTTATTGTTAACACAAGCTCATATACTGTTGCCGACAACTAAAACACACCTAAACTAGGAGAGGGATTGGAAACGCTATCGTCGCCAACGGGTATAACAAACACCGATTTCGGCAACTTACCTACAACATGAGTCGTATCGGCTCATGACCCAATACGAAAACACGTCTGCCAGCATTTCTGTGCGAGGTTTGCATTTCTCCCCGTGTCTACGTGTGTTCCCTCCAAGAACTCCGGCTCCCTCCCACAGTCCAAAAATTAGCAATATAGGTGAATTGGTGATGCTGAAATGCCCATAGGTGTGTACATGGGCATGAATGGTTGTCTGTCTCGGTAAGCCCTGTAATGAACAGGCGACTCATCCTGAGTGTACCCTGCCTCTCACTCAGTGTCAGCTGGGATAGGGTCCAGCCTCGCGACCACGAATAGGGTAAGCGGTTACGGATAATGAATGAATGAAAGACACGGTTGTATAGGACACCGCTGCCTTTCAGTGCCATGAGAAGTTTGTTTTTGTTCTGTCATGGATGACCGTGCGGACAGTTCTTTTCCCCGCATAGTTTTAATTTGTTAATTTGCTGAACATAACCGCTTGACAGACAGTATATATTAGACTGACCTGCTTTCCGTGTACGCAGAAGGAAAGGAACACGCCCAACACAACAAAGTCGAAATCTGAAGTCTTGGTCTGACAAACATGAGAAAGACTAAGCTCCAGCTGGTTCTAGATTTCATTGATTGGGTCATTTATTTCTACCGTTTCTCCGGTGATGATAAAAAGGTGGATCGGCAACATCTATATTTATAAATCTAATCTCCCAACTTTATTTATGGATTTTTTATTCAATAAAAGCCCCCTCTGATGTCTTTGTGTGCATGTGCCAGTCATAGAAAGTTTAGCTTTATAGATCTTTTAAGGGCACTTTAAACTAAGTGGGTTTACAGGGACCACCTGAACATGTTTTTAGGGGGCTATCTCAACATGTCACCCTAGGGGCATTCTTTCTAAAGAGGAAAGAGTGTATGATAAAATATATAATTACTACCTGTCATTTTCTCCTAAAGCTACTCTGACAGGTGACATACAACCTCAAACTCGTTCTAGGCCACTATGTAAAGTCAGATTCCACCAAAATCAAACCCAGAGTCCAACTTGCTTGCGATAAATGAAAAAGAGAAGGTTTGAAGAACCATGCAAGCCAGGGTTTCATGTTCTGGCTCAAGGACTCTATGACAAGTAGACCCTGGTGGTACTCGAACCGGCTACTTTCTGATCTTCCCATTGGGAGACAGCCACTCTACCCACTGAGCTACAGCTGCATATGAAGACATACATTACCTACTGTTTTAGCAACAAAATAATCTAAACCAACCCATAACACTCGATTATGACGTATATCATGCTATAGTGTGGAAGTATGTATTAGTTGGTCATTTCACAGATTCTTTGACAAATGTGTACAGTAATGATCTTTTTGGTCACACCCACCCACTCAGCCAAATGTGAATGGATTTGTTTGTAAAACACCTTTTACATACTGCCAATTTAGCTTAAATTGGAAAAGTATTGATTTTAGATTTGAAAAACATCCTGCAAAATTGTTGTTGTATGCATGCCAAACCAGTAGAAGGCGGTATAACTTTCAGCATCAACACCTCTGAAGATGACCACATCTCTTCACAGGTGATTGTCTCTGCTCATCAAAGTAGCAAAGTCAGAAGCCTTGTCCCAATTTTTGCACTTGCGCACTTGTTCCCCTCAATTGTTCGCTCTCGCTAAGAGGTGCAAAACCTGAGGGTGTCCCAATTCTCTAGTTTTGCTTTCCAGGGGTGCTCAGTAGCGCCATCATGTGACCATAATGCACCCTTCCCACAAGCCTGCATCAAACCGTACTTCACCCGAGGCTATTAGCCATAATCCCAATGCTATTGTGACGTTACAAAATAGCTAACCAATGTCCGGAGGTTAGAAAGGTAAGCTGGGAAGAGCGACACCCGACATCGTAACGATAGAGAAGGAAATTTTTTTTAAAGTGTAAATTGAAATAATTTGGATGACAAATTGACGTTCATGAAGACAAAAAAAAATAAGTTTAATAAAGACCAGTTAGAATTCCAAAACAGAAACTTATTTATAACAGGAGGTTAAAATGATATCCATCCAAAAAGGTGGTAAATATGTTTTTTTTAAAACAAAACAAATAAGGATCCAAATTACAAAGTAACAACTTATAATAAAATAAGAATAATCAATAAAGGAGAAACAAATCTTATTCTGTACGTACAAGCAGGACAAATTCACACTAATTATCAGGCAGGAACACAGACGATCTGAAGAAAGCAGGACACGGACTAAAATACACAAAGTAACGAGACAAATGGGCAGCAGGTGAGGGCTGGGGACAGGTGACAACATTCAACAATCAAGGAGGATACACTAAGAGACAAAACTCACACACACATATCTAAGACAGGAGGAAGTGGAACGGAGACTAAAGGAGGAGACAGTACTAAACCTTCAAAATTTAACAGGAAACAATCTTAAACCAACAATCAACTACAAAATAAAACAGATCAATCGAACCATGACATCTGCTCAGTCCCATGATTACTTAAGAGCCCCAAAGAACACATTTCCTCTATGTCACACAAGTGCCCACTTCAACGAAGACCTTAAGGCGTAATGCGAGAATTGGGACAAGGGGAGAGTCTGCTGCGCAAACAAAACTCAACGTTCCACTATCTTTCTCTTTGTTGTTTTGTCTGCATGACGGGATTAAGCTAAAAACATAAAAGCCACACATGGAGTTGGACCGTGTCGTCACAGTTCTTACAAAAACTGCATTTTGCCAGTTTATGCGTAGACAGAAATGGCAATGTTGTGAAAAGCCAAAACTGCAGTCTGCAAACTGCAAAAAACATCTCAAGCACTGCAATATCCTTCGTGAACCTGCAGCACAAGTCTAGATACAGATCAATACGCCTTCCACTGTGTAAACATTTACCATCACTGTTGCAAAATCCAGATCTCACACAGACATTCAAGTTAAAATTACTTCAGCAAAGGAGGTTAAATGATTGGTTGCTTTTGTTGTTCTGCTAGTAGGATTACACAAGAAGTACTGGATGGCTTCTTACAGACTGGTTGGGATGGTTGGGCAAGTGGCAGGGAAGAACCAATTAATGTTTGGAATGGATCTGGATAAAGCCGTGGATACATGTAATTATAGATGAGGTGAGAAAGGTTGAAACTTTTATCAGACATAGTTCTGGTTCTAGGTGAATGTTCTCATGGTGAAGGATTCTAAATAGAGCCTTGCATATAAATAAGAATATAACTTTTGTGGAGAGGGGACCCTTTGGAAAGAATGTTCAGCCTTGGCATCAAAAAAACGTAAATTTCCACGCATATATATATATAATAATAATAATAATAATAATAATAATAATAATAATACATTTAATTTATAATGCACTTTACATTTGGATCAAATCTCAAAGTGCTAATACTAAGTGCTAATATATATATTAGTTCATATCCAGGTTTTCCCCCGAACATTATTACAAATATAAAGACCTTAAGAATGAGAATGAAAAGGTTTTATTTGACGTATTGGTTGAAAATATTTCCCATTGAACAGAAACAAAAATAAAAACAATACATCAATATTTGGGTACATTTGTAAAAAGTGATACAAAAGGAAGTTTATGTAGAAGAGTTGTGACATAAACACAACTGTATGCATGCATTGATGTATACATAATAACAAACAGGTCTGGTCATCAGTGTAGCTGTTCAATTCCAAGACTATTCCTTCACCATTAGCCGTGCAGAAAACTTTACTCTCACCCCAATCGTGCTAGTGAGGTGAACCAACATATCAAATATGAAATCATATCATATCCCCGTATTTGTGGACAACTGATTTTACTAACTCTTTGACCAAGAGGCTGAGTTTTTCTGCACCATCTTCTGTTTCGGGATCTCAGTTTTTTTGTCGTTTCCGTTGACGACTCTGCAGGCTCTCTTCATCTGGAACATCACCTTAGCTGCTTCATCGGAGAGAGTCTGCAGTGATGAAGAAAATCACTAATTAAGGGATGTTATTTGACACCAACACACGTTTATTTCCTTTTCCACTATCTTCATGATGATGCAGCGATGAGTACATTGGGGTCGACTGAGCAGTAAGATGGAGAGGGTAGTATTGAGGTGAAGAATAGAGTGAATGGAGAATACTTTCATGAGGTATTTGAGAAAGGAAGGTCTCAGCAAGAGTGAAAGGGAAGATGAACGGTGCCAACCACAATTATTGGTACCGTTTAAAAAAGAAATTAGTAAAATGGTATACAAAAGATGTCTTTATTGTCTCTACTTTGGGGGGGGGATCTCAGACGTGTATGAGATCCAAGGCCCCAATAGGGTCAGCGCACCCCGATAGGTCTGCTGAAATTATTAGGGTGATGTACCCCAAATGCCATCCCTCCTCCATAGCCACAACCAGTAGTGCCCGTTCTTTATGGCCCTTAGCAGGCAGCCTCGCCAAGATCATTATAATTGCATTCAGGAGTTGGACTGCAGTTTTCCCCACAAACCCCCTGCATCCAACTTCCATTGGTTGGATGGTTGTGGTTCAGCCAGCTTACCCGGGACTCTGCTGCCAGCTTGGAGGCCGATTGTATGCATTCCTCCCAAGGAACAGTGAGTTGGATGATGACAACCTTCTTCACAAGTGTGGACCACAAACACATCATCTGATCCCAGAATCGTTTTTGTGACCTCAGGTGGGAAGACAAGCTGCTTCCCCAGGTGGACCATCATCTTTAAATCAAATGATTCCCAAAAATCGAAAAAACTTTATTGGAGTGACAAAATTTAAAAAGAATAAAATGAAAAAACATTAGAATGTATAACATGAAAGATCTTTCTCTAAAATGTGTGTACACAATTATTGGCACCCTAAGAAATCCTGTGATTAAAAGGTAGCTGAAGCCAGCATCAGACCGCACCTACAAAAACACCAGCTGTTTGTAAAGGTACCAAGAACCAATCCTCTGCTGTGATCCACACAAAGGAAAGGGGGAGACCAAAGATGAGCTTTTAGGCAACAAACAGCTAAGAAGGATGTGGCGCAGCAAGAGAGAATGTCATAGAGAAAAGCTCATCAAACCCACTGCAAAGTATGGTGGACATCTGAGGCTGTGAGGCAGTTTTCCTTCTAAAGGCCATGGAAATCTTGTTAAAATACGCCGATCCACATGCAGAAATTGGATGAAAACCTAATACCCTCCGTCAGCAAACTTAAAGTAGGCTGAGTTTGAACCTTCCAGCAGGACAATGATCTGAAGCACACTTCATACGCAACACATGAATGGTTCAGAAATCAAAAAATATAGGTTTCGCCGTGGCCGTCCCTGACCAAAAGCCCAAATAATATCTATGGGTTGTGCTGAAGAGGAGAGTCCACAATCGTAAACTTCAGAATCTGACGGAGTAGGAGAGCTTCTGTATGGAGAAAGGTCTTAGATCTTCTCCATGTATTCACAAACCTCATCACACACTACAGAAGGAGAGGGCGGTTATTGTGGTAATAAGGGGGCTGCACAAAATAATAGTAATAATAATAATACATTTAATTTATAATGCACTTTACATTTGGATCAAATCTCAAAGTGCTAAATATTAGATACAACTTGTGCCTACAATTATGGCACACATATTTTAGAGAGATATATTGGTTTTATATTAAGAAAGTTGTGTTTTGTATTTTTATTTTGTTACTCGAATAAAAGGTTTGATATTTGTAAATAATTTCAATTAGAGATCATGGTATAGACAATAAAGACATTTTTCGCCCTCATTTTACAATTTTTTTTTTAAAGGATACCAATACTTCTTGATTGCACTCAAAACGTGGTTTAATGAAAATATACAAAGTTGAAGTTGAAGGTACTGTGATGATGAAGTGAAAAAGCAAAAGGGGTCTGAATAAAATATTAAATGCAGGGCGACCACTAACAGTTAACCAGCAGGGGGGGAAATGTCCCTAGAAATGGTGAGAGATGAGGAAAGGCAGGAGTGAAGGAGTTAGAGTAGGAAATTTAAATGTTGGCATGAAGACTGGTAAAGGTAAAGCGCTAGCTGATATGAGAAGACTAAATTCCAGTTCAGCAAATATACTGTTAATATGTAAGCCGAGGGACGAGGGATAATTTGGGAGGAGGATTTAGAGGGTGGAGCTGCCGGACAGGAGAAGATGAGGAAGGCTAAAGTGAAGATATATGGATATGGTGAGACAGAAGGATGAGGGTGTGACAGAGAAGGATTCAAATGACAGGGGGAATGGAAAAGAAAAAAAAAAATCACCGTTGTGACCCCTACTTAGGAGTTTATGTAAAACACATCATAACTGCAGCATTTTGTAAAGTCATCATATTCATATTCAACATTGTGGGCACTGAGCTTTCATGTTGAAGTCCCGTTGGTTAGCTTAGCTCGCTTAAGACAAGAAATACTAAAAAAGAACAAGCATAAATTCCAAACATAAAATGAAAATATGTATTTTTAATTGATGAACATTGGATCCTCTTTAGTTTAAGATTTGAATAACTTCACACCGTGTCAGCATTAACCTCATAAGTGTATTAATTGTATAATTACGAGGGAGTATGTGGGGATGCCGTCATAGATTGTCGTCATGGTGGCCATCCAGTTTCCATAGATTCTGTCTTCTGTTTTGACTAGCCTTTGCTTACTATGGGATAGAAGGAGGAGGGGTTTTAACAGGAAAATACACCCTGACGGCACATACAATAACACTAAAAACAAAATCCAAATAATGTTAATACTGAGATGAACGCAGGAAATGATAAGCTGTTCATTTGTCACACATTCAACCAATTAGACACTAGAAAAAAGTCCACGTAATTCTGAGATGTAAACCAATATTGTATTAAATACGAAACTTAAATCTGCAAATATGTATAATAAAATCATTACTAGCGGCATTAGAGGTCAGAGTGTTTTCAGAGGTGAGGGAGACCTACTTGATTTGGTTAAGCAGGTCTTGCTGTGCTATCAGTTGCCTCTGAGCTTCCGGTACCCGACCCTCCATGGTTAATCCGGCACAGAGTTGGACGCAGTGAACGCCAAGCACTGCCATGTTGAAGCTACAGGCCCAAACCCGGCTTCAGACAGAGGAGAGGAGGGAAAAAAAACAATCTCTCAGATAAACGCAGTAGATAAAATTCCACACACCTGTTTTTTAACAGTAATATTTTTCATTAGATGATGAAACAATGAGTCTGTGGTGTTTTTAATGGCACTCTTAACTAGGGACACAATGATGCTACGCCACATACATTCAGCCATACAGTCGTTACCTGCAGGTGGTGACAGGTCGGCGTTCAGTAACGACGCGAGTGACTTTTTGTTGGTCTCTGGTTTTAAAGCTTAGCTGGAGCTGGAATGGAATTGTGTCCCTCTGGAAAATCACTGTCACACACATAGACACGCAACACAATTTTCATAACTGTTGGCCAAACTAGATGCAATTTGTTTCTGTTCTTTGGGGGGATCCACTACTGAAAGTTGTCACGGATTCTCTCTCGAGTGAGAGACCTAGACTGTCCCTCTAAAAAAGTACAGTACCCACAATGCACTGTGAACAAAAAAATTATTGACAGTTGTCATACCTTCCATAAACTCGGGTTTTACAGCAAACTGGAGGGTGATCTCCAGACCCTTGGTCACATTCCCTATCTGTTTAACTAGTTTGTGATTGTTGTCGTCTTCATAGGGAAAATACCTACAGAAAGAAGACAGAAATAATAATGCCTATAAAATGTATATTAAACATGCACGTAAACCATATTAAATGCGTTAGACTTATGGACAGGCCTTACGCGCTTGCATGGAACACTGGACTTGGATTATTTTGCTGCTATGATCCCATAACTGAAATATTTGCAAACTAAAAACCTGAAAACTTCCTGTTACTGTATTTTTGATGTCAGTCACCACTCACACTCCATCTGGAGCAAACAGGGTCGCTGTGAGGCCTGTTGCGAGGACATTGTCAATGGAGGCTAATTGGATCTCTGTTGCCACGGTACCGATGCTCACTGTGTTCACCTGTGCAGGAGAGGGAACAGGAGCTTCTGGAGTGAGTCCAATAAGTCAAATTCATGTATTAAAAATGATGTCATATATGCACCTCTGGTATAGAAATGATTTGGATCACACTTATCTCATAATTTTATAAACTTTTCACAAAAAGACAGTCCAAAAAAATCACACCTAGCTCAGTGGCCCAAATGTGTAGGGTTGTGAATGGAGTAAAGGGTGGAGTTCCTGGATGTTCCTCATACAATAACAGTGGTGTGGGTTGTTTATTGTTAGGTAGCGTTCTCTAGAGGCCATAGTAATTGTGACAGGAACAAGGCCTGAATCTTGATGAAACAGTAAAAAAGGTGATGTATGTCCCTTTTACAGAAAGATTATGCAAAGCGTTGCAACTTGCCTTCAGGCTATCCTTGTGTGTTTGATCTCGACAAACCAAAGGTGTCACAATACCGACAAAGCCGATGAGCTGAGATAACATGAAGGCCGACAATCACTGCTTTGTGCTTCAAATCTCTCAGACCCACACAAAGTCAAAATGTCAAACCACCATCCTGTTCTACTGCCTCGTTGTCCCGCTCCTTTTATGTAGATGCTGCTTCTCCATACTTTTTGCTGCTTTTCCCTTTTTTTTACTTAAAATGCTGTGGACATAACTTCACATTTAATTTGAGGAGTTCAATCAGGGGGATTGATTGTACAACGCAGGGGATTGGGGACTTTTCTGGGATCCACCCTGGCTGTCGGGGACGACAGAATAGGTCAAGTTTTGTTATTAAATCTCTGATCCGCACCAGCTCTACTTTCAGTGTCTGCATCTAAGTCTTCTAGTACAAGTGTGGCAACAAGGTAGTTTTTGTCCAAAACTAACCAAGTATTTTTTATTTGGTCCTCTTTTATCCCAAACCACCAATAAGTTTTTCTTTTTAGTCATTAACTTAGCATCTCCCTGAAATTATTGGACCTTTTAGCAACTTTTTAAGACCATAATTTTACTATACAAATATAGATACTTGCAATATGAACACCGTTAAAGACTACCACACTCTCACCCGTCCTCCCGTAATGTCTGCAAGACTCCCGATACCAGCCAAACAAGAGTCTGTGCCCACAAAACTCATGACTGAGATTATGACTCTGAAACAGGAAGATAAATGGGAAATACTGTATTACTCTGCATCTTTAAGACACGCTTTAGACATGTATTTGTATCAACAAAAAATACATTCTGTTCGTTATATAACTGTTTGTATACAAATATGTTTACAAAAACATTGACTTTTGGAATTTTAGATACATAAAAAAATCTCCAGATGTTGGCATGTATGTGAAATGTAAAGGGTTGAATTTCATGAATGTTTTTTTTCTTGACATTTTACATAAATTTAAAACCCTTAGTCAGCACAATGTCATTTTTTTTTTCATTTTCAGTGGATATACTGTAACATAATACTTCCTAAATAACTTTATTGATCCAAAAGGAAAAACTTGTCTCAGAGACTGCTCCAAAATTACGGTAACTAAATATATGATAAGTGAGTAAAGACAATAGAACATTCAATATAAGTGAGAATGTAAAAATAAAGTGTATAAGAAGTAAATGTAAACCAGTTTCTCGGAATAACGGCTATATAATAATAATGATTATAATAATAAAATACTCAAAATACTCAAAGTGGCTTTACAGATACAGAGTAAAATAAAATGTTAAAACAGGAATAATAATGTGCATACTTTTGCACCGTATAATAATACTGTTGAGTAATATTGCACATAACTCAAAAACAGAAATATTGATCATTTTCAAATTTAGGACGCACATAGGCCTTCGTGCGAGTAAGAACTGGAATGTTTTTGGGAAAGTTCGGTTGTACATTTCTGACACTAGAGGGGGAGCTTTATCTGCAAGATTTTCAGGCCCTAATTTCTCAACCGTTGGTCTGATTTAGTCCAAAGCTGGTGCATATGAATGGACTCGATGAGATCTATCCTGTGTATGTTGTGATATACTCTAATATTTCATATTTTAATACCTAGGGGGAGTTTTTTTTTTACTTTTGGATATAACTTCCTTACATTTAATTTGAGGAATTCAATCAGGGGGATTGCTTTTACAACGAAGGGGATTGGGGACGACAGCTTAGGTATAGTTGTTTTAGGTGTGTGTGAGAGTGTGCAGGCGCATGTGTGCGTGTGTCCGTACTCTTTCTGCAGAGCCTGTTGAGCCAGTTGTCGGTAGAAATATGGAGTAAGGAAAGGGGAGGAGTTGGAGGGAGTTTCCTCCATCTTACCCAGTCCGACATTTGCTTTGCCGTCTGTGCACAAAATCACCTGCCGCCAGAGGATCACAAACTTTATTAACAACAAGTAACAACAAGTCATAAAGATGATACAGGAGCTTCTGACTGATGGACTGACGTTTAGTCAAATAATATTAGACCCACATAGACTTTAGCAGGAGGTCGATCTGGAGCTTTGGAAAGTTAGGTTGCATATTTCTGACACTAACTTATCTTCAAAATTGTCAGGCCATAAATTCTCAGCTGTTGGTCCGATTTAGTCCAAACCTGGTGCATATGATTCGACTCGAGGAGATCTATCTTTCATACATTGTGGTCTACCCTGATAGTTCATATATTTACTCACTAGGGGGAGCTTTTCTATGAGTAACACTGTTTTTCAGCCATATCCTCCTAATTGTTGGTCCGATTTTGTCCAACTTCGGTGCATAAGAATCGACTCAAGGTCTATCATGTAGATCAAATTTCCCTCTAAAAGTTCATATTTTACTTACAGAAAAACACTGTTTCTTGGACGTAACTTCACATTTAATTCGAGGGACTTTTTGGATATACCCTCACTGTCGAGGACGACAGCATAGTTCTACTTAGTATTATTACATGAGATGAAAAGCTATACAAATTTTATTTATGGCTTAACCTGGTTTAAATGGAGTAAGTTCTGGGTTAGCGAAGGCCGGATGTACGGAGGAATATTCATGATACTGGGTTAACATGTTTTATCCATTCATCTATCTATCCATACAATTAGCTGGATAAGTTGGCACCTGGTAGCCACTGCCTAAGATATTAGCTACTAGCTGAGAAATACATTTTTAGCTAGTAGCAACTCACCAATATTGGCCACTAGCTATGGGCTAAGCTGTTAGATCCAAGATACTAAAAAGTTGTTGGGTACTAGCCACTGCATAGGTGACTAGATGCTAGCTGTTGACTACTAGTAGCCACTGAATAAAATGTTCACTACAACGCAGTTGCTAAGATGTTAGCTATAAGTTGAGGGCTAAACTGTATTAAGTTTAGTAAGTACTATCATTTTCTAAGATGTAAGCTGGCATTCAACAGTTAGGAGGTTAGCTACTGTTTAAACTGCCTAAAGCTGTTTAAGTACTAACCACTACATTCGCTGTTAGGTACTAGCCACTGCATAAGCTGTTAGCTGCTAGCCACTTGATAAGATAACAGCTTTGAGATGAAGCCTTAACTTTTATCAGCAAGCCACTGAATACGATGTTAGCTGCTAACCACTGCTTGAAATGATAGCTTCTAGCGTAGCGTCATCATGTTGTATCTTGTTTGTTTTAATCATAGTAAAACAGTAGTGTGGGGGAAAAAACAAGTTGGCGCCAAACTTTCTAGGAGTCTCTGACAAGAGAACTCGCTATTACTCCTTGCACAAACAAACAGATAAAGATAAAAACAAACAAATTTAAAAAAAAAAACGATACAGATTTTGACAAAATACTGGACTACATCTTTAAAACTTTAGAACCAGTCACCTTTGACCCTGGATACCTTGATGCTATGGCAACTGAGGCTAATGCTGCGGGACCGAGGCTGGTAGCACCGCTGTCACTGAGGCTGAATACAGAGAAAATTAGAAACACAGATAAACATCTGAGCCCCAGTGTCGAGCCTTTCACCATTCTTCACACAGAGGAAGAACAAAGGAACAAAAAGCCGCACTTACTCTTTGACTCTCTGGATCAGTTGGTTGTAGGTCTCAGCGATGCAGTGAGGAACGCTGTAAGCCACACCTTGTTTCCAAACGTGGTCATAATCAACCAACGCCCAGTCCCTTAGGGTTAGAGGTGTGCACGTACCATCGCCGTATATCATGACCTGGAAAAGTACAAAAAAGAAGGGTAATTTCATTAAAATTAGATTTATGAATCTGCAATCTCTAGATGGATTGCTATTTGGATATAAAAGTATCTCAAATATAAAGGAACCAGTGGAAGTTGTCTCTATGAGTTTAAATTTTTTCACTTTCATCACAGCAAGAGAATGGGGGTGTACCACCCATTCTCAGTGGGTGAATGGAGGTTACACCCTGGACAACTCATCAGTAAGATTCCACTGAGTTTCATTATATTCAAGTGTCTGTACAAACTTGGTATGTAAAAGGTAAATTTTGATTTTTAAAAAATGTTCTCTAAATTATTAAGTAATGACATCATGATATCAGAATATTAGCATCGGATATCATTTCTCCGACCTCGTCATTGAATGTGACCAGAGCCACTCTCCTGTGGGGGGACTTCTCCAGCAGAGATGAGAGCGCCCTCTGGAGAGCTGCCTGGATACTCTGGGAATAAAACAAAAACAGCAAAATAATATGACCACATGTTCACCATGTAGATCACACAATTATTACAGACTTCGGACTCACCTCCAGTCTGGAGATGTGCATCTGAGATCCAGTACCTGCTGTGATCTAAAGTTGAAGATGATATCATGATACCGTCAAGATAAAGATTCATGGGAATTATTTTATAAAAAACGCTGATTTAAGGTAGTTTTGAAGTATTGGTATTATTACTATTCCTTTTTATGGCAACCTGGTCGATATAAAAATGGTTTCTTGAATAAACTTCATTTTATTATGTCAAGTTCTCCAGAAATTATTTGATAACTTGATACTTAATAAGGTTGAATTGATTATTTTATAGTAATGTTGAAATATGTTAATAATATCAACTCAGTTCAGAGTCACTATATCACCTATATTTGACTGTATGTTTATGGACTGTTGGAGGAAGGGGACTTAAAAAAGCCTGGGATTGGAACCCAGAACCTTTTTGTCTTTCCCAACAATCTAGCATGCTGCAAAGCTTCAAACTAAAAAGAATAGAAAAGCATTTTTAAAATCCCCCCAGTCGGAACAAAGTGGCGCATGTGTTACAAAAACAGGACTATAGACATTATATTGTAATTTTTTCTATTACTTTAACTGAGTGACATTGGCTTTAACGGTCTGACGACCAACGACTTTCTAACACTCATTCCCACATATCGTCTGCTTTAACAAACATTACTTTACATCATTGATGTCTCTCTTGATTGAAATATTTCATACCACTGAATGGTAATTTAGTACTTAACTTCAGCAGGACTTTGAAAATAAGAGTTTCATTTGGAATAGAGTATTGAAAGTAAATAAATGGTGTACGGATATATTGCATGTTCCACATACCTCGGTGGTGACACTCATGCTGCCAGATATGTCCACACAGAACACCACCAGTGTGTCCTCCAGGTTCTGGTAGTCATCGTCACTCTGACTCGGCAGGTAAAGGTCATCGCTTGGCACACCTTCGCCCTGTCCGTTGCACGAACTGTTCACACTGTCGCCCACTCTGTTCTCACATCCACAGAACTCACACAACCAAACCTGGACAAGAGAAGGACACAGCGGAGGTGGTTGATTTTCATTTCACATCACTGCTCAATTGCTTTGACCAAATTTCGTCTGAAATAGATTATTAATATATGGAAAAATAATAAAAGTAATTACTCTTACATTCACAAAAAGATCTTTGCTATTTGACTATAAAACACATTTTGTATGAAATCATTTCATGTTTGAAAGATATATTTAATTACATCGTGTAGGACACAACTTAACTTTTGACAGAACTGAAAGAATCGAGTTCCAAAGTGCGGAAACTTAAACTTCTGTTGCTGTTCACATTATTTGCACTAAGAAGGTTCTTTTTGGATTAATGTTATTAAATCATGTTCAGCAATTCCATAATTACATCCTCCTTTAGGCAAATTAAATGTATTTTTGATCAGACAAACTCCATGTAGTGGGATAAATTCACCACTGTGAAAAAGTTGGATCAACCCTATTAAAAATAGTTGAACCTATTCCAAGTAACTAAGTTGAATAAAATGTAATACAAGTTGGAACCAATCCAGTTATTTAAACTGAATGAAACCCTGATATATTAAGTTAGAAATAATTCTAGCAACTAAGTTGAATCAGCCATTTAATAAATTACACTGAGCCTAATGAAGGGCATTTAGTCAGACCAACATAATAGCTTGACACTGAAAGAATATCATTAAATTATGTCACTTTGTTAAGTAAATTTAGAGAGTTGTTTTTTTTTTTTTAAAGAGGCAACTGTAACAGAATAAATAATCACTTACATTCTCCTGCACAAAACTCAGACATGATAAGGCGGCATTACAATTCCGACAAATCACTGGGCTCAGAAAACTCTCCCGGCCTGAGGCTGGTTAGAGAAGGAGAACAATAAAAGTAAAACTCATTTGGAATAGGAGCACGTGTGCGTTTGTGTGTTTGTGTGTACTTTTTGACCTTGGCTGATGTTGGCCAATTTTCCAATACCAAGGGAAACAACGTTGACGTTAGCTGACAGCCGGCTTTCTTCTACCTGTTTGTCAACTGATGAAGAACCACAAAGGAATGAGCAAGGGTTATTAATAGTTGTTGTTTACTCAGGAGGAGTCAGAAGAAAGGGAAGCAATCTCACCTTTGTGATTTGTGAAACAGGGAGGTGGCGGCAGTGGAGTAGCTGGAGACAGAAAGAGAAAAATAAAGAAAAAACAATATAAAAGATCAGAGTTTGACTTCATTCCCCATGTGCATCAGTTATCCTTGGGCGCTCATGACCCTGTCTGCGGTCCACCAGTTCTCCTTCTTTACACCGCTTTGGTAGGTACCAACCACTGCAGACCAGGAACTTCCAACCAGACCTGCAGTTCTGGAGATGTTCTGATCCAGCCCTCTAGCCATCACAGTATGGTCCTTGTCAGCCACTAAGATTATTTATCCTGTAATGTTTTGTTTTTGTATTTATTTTTTAACTAATAATTTCCACTGCAGTATGTCCTGTGGGGTTTATCTTATCTTATCTTATCTTACCTTATTAACCTATCTCACATTGCCTCCTCTGTACCTCCTGGAATGTTGTAGCTGCTCTCGTCTCTCCCTCACATCCACTTTCCATGTGTGGTTCTATATTCTACAGGAGCAAATCAATGCTGGAAAGCATCAGTGAGTCATCTATTTCCTCTTTTCTATCCACATCCGTTAGATCAAAAGCGAAGATCAACTTCTAGACAAGATCTTTACTTGCTGCCTAACATCCTCCGAGAGGAAATCATGCTACCAAGACATTTGATGTTATTGGTTATAATGTTATGGCTGATCAGTGTATGTTGTGCTTTAAGAACACTTGTATTGCAGAGTTCAAATGACAGTTTCATCAGCTGAAATAAAGTGTGTTTTTCTTCTCCATCCATCCAACCAATTCCTATAGCCGGGGGATCGTATGTTTGTAGGATCCCCGGGGGATGAAACCAAGCCCAATTGACATTTGGGATGGGTGGAGCACACGCTGAATGTGTCACCTGTTCATCACATGACCTGTATAATTAATCATGTGAGTGGAATTTCCCATTTGCTCTCTGCCATCTAAAGAGCGCATCTCTGCAAGTGTTCCCATATACACACACATACATACACACCCACACACACACATATACACAAACAAATCACGCACTTCACGAGTTAATATTCTTTCTCTACAGCGCCCATGACAATGAAAAGAGGAAAAAACCTTCATGACACACTGAACTTCATAGATAGTGTGTGTTCATTTACATCTGCGAAAGTGTATGGGCTACAAATTGTACGAGCCATAAACTTTATAACTGCCTGCCAAAACAGGTTTGACCTGTCGAAGCATTGATTCCATGAGACCTCTGAAGTTGTGCTGCAGTATCTGGTACCAAGACGATCCTCAAACCTTTTCTGAACATTTTCTGCTTTGTGTCTGCTGGAAAAGGCCACTGCCACTGGGAAATATAGGGGGACTTCTACGTCTGTAGCAATGTTTAGGTTGGAGCTACATGTCAAAGCACAATCACATGAATGGCAGAAACCAAGATTTCAAAGTTGCCCTTCCTCAGATAACGTTGGTAGATACTAACCACTGCAGACTTGACGTCCTTACAAGACCCGCAGTTCTGGAGATGTTCTGACCCAGTCGTCCAGCCATCACAATTTGACCCAACATCTCTCAGATCCTTACACCCTTACACTTCTCCGTTTTTCCTGCTTCCAACGTGAACTTCTAGACAAAATGTTCACCTGCTATCTGATGTATATTCTACCCACTGAGAGGTAACCATGAAATGAGTTAATGTTATTCACCTCGCTTCTCAGTGGTTATAATGTTATGGCTTGGTAATAAATCATTTGCCGAATTCGGAGTAAAGTTATCCGGAAAACTATGATAAATGCAAAATTCATAAACTCACCTGCTCCATCAGGGTTCCAGTTACAAACAACATGACTGCAGCCAAACTCCATCTGTCACACAAACAAACAACACTTATTGAATATTTCAGGGTTGTTGTTGTTGTGGTGTTTTGAGAGAGAGAGAGAGAGAATAAACCGTTTCATAATAACAGGGATAATATAATAATAATAATACATTTAATTTATAATGCACTTTACATTTGGATCAAATCTCAAAGTGCTAAATCAATCAATCAAACTTTATTTATGTAGCACATTTCAAAACAAATCAAATGTCCGTTAATCTGCTTTACAGCTTATTGACAAACAGAAGTGGGAAATTGAAATGAAGTGGTAGAAATGAAATTTAAAAAAATACAAAGATGGATTTAAAGCACGTAACATTTCATTTTCACAAATAAATGCGTGAAATATGGACAATAAAATGTGAATCAAACATAATAAGAATAAGAATACTAATAATAAAATATTAACATTAAAATGACAGATGACGCAAAATAAAATGCTTATACATAGCAGGTAAAATGGTAATAGAGTAATATGAATAAAAAGCTTAAAGAGATCAACAATAAAATGAGATAAGAGAAGCATCAACAAATGTTTTGGTTCTGGTTTAGTGGAGCAGCTAAAAGAATATAACTGGAGGTTCTGAGAGGTCGTCCTGGGTCATTAATTCCCTAAGATAGTCGCGTGTAAACTAATAAATTAATTTTGAAAATCCAAACAAAATTCTAACGGAGTGTAAAGTGTTTCTGTCGTGCTGCACAAGTGTCTTCTTTGGTAGAGGTACAGAAGTAAACATGCTAGTGATAATCATCAAGCTGTGTGGGTCGCTCAGACAGAGAAACGGCCTCACCACGGAAATGTTTTTTTGAATGATAAAGTGCTTTTCTTTTTGCAACACTTTGGTAGTCAACTTAAAAACTGAAGTCGGAGTCAAAGATCACCACGACATTTTAAGCTGGGTTTTTCTTTGGAAAATGTGTTTCTGTGTTCAGTTTGGAGAACAGTTTCTCTCTCTGAGCCTTTGTTCCAATGATCAGGAACTCTGTTTTATCCTGGTTGGGCTGAAAGGGCTAACTGGTATCCAGGTTCGTACGTAATGAGTGAGTCCATTGGCCCTGTGTCATCGGGAGAAACGGCCAGTTACAGTCGGGTGTTGTCTGCGTAAAGGTGAAAACAGGTTCCATGTCTCCTGATGACACAGCCAAGCAGTAACATGTATGCCTTAAAACATAGGGGTCCTTAAAACAAATCAGAAATCAGTCACATCCTGGCACTGTGGGTTTGTTTTCATGACGGTGGGTGGAATCTGCTTCTGTTAACTCTCTGGTTAACAGATGGGTGAGTGAAACCATGACAGCAGTCACGCACTTCCTGTCTGAGCTACTGGGAGAGAAAGTAAAGCAAACGGGTATCTTTCTAAAGATGAAATACAATATTCACAATTATGTTCTTTTTACTTTATGATCCCGAGAAAATAAGATTTTCTTTCTTCTTTTTTTTTTGGATCGTAAGCTCAGACTTTATATCTCCAGGGGGAGAGTATCTTTTCTGGAGGCTGCCATGTTTGTACGGGAACTAGGAATGGAAACAGGGAGCACTTTTCAAAAGAACACTTTTCAGGTTATTAGTTAGAAGTGGCAGGAACATCACAAACGTTTCACTTTTTTTTTTTTTTTTAAACAATGAAGATTTCATTTTACACAGAAAAAACCCCAACTTGGAGTCTAAGGTAATACACACAGACACTTCCCGTGAAACCGTTCCACATAGTTCGATTTTGTTTTTAGAAAGCTTTTGATCACATTTACAAAAAATTACAACTATTTAAATGAGGATTACAACTTTTACTATTAATCACTTAAACCTTAAGGTTATTTACGGGGTACAATCATTTTCCACAGATATTTGCTTGTTTAGTCAGTTTATAGATTTTATAGATGGTATTTGATATATCTGTATCATATTCAAATTGTCCCAGTTGGCAAACATGTACATGTATGCAAACATGTACAAGTATGCAAACATGTACAAGTATGCAAACATGCACACGTATGCAAACATGTACAAGTATGCAAACATGTACACGTATGCAAACATGTACAAGTATGCAAACATGTACATGTATGCAAACATGTACATGTATGCAAACATGTACAAGTATGCAAACATGTACACGTATGCAAACATGTACAAGTATGCAAACATGTACACGTATGCAAACATGTAAAAGCAAATCAAGCTTAATCATATATAATTCTTCTTTACTCAAATAAAATAAATGTGTTAGGACATAGGTATTTTAGAGGTTAAGTTTTATAATTTGTTAGTCGAACTCATATCATTTTCTCAAACTGACAGAAACACACAGGCACACACTACAACAAAGAGTTATTACCTCACCGAAGTCTGTGTGCAGCAGAGTGTCTGAAAAGTGTTGGTGCAACAGCAAGTTTAACAGTGTGTGTGTGTGTGTGTGTGTGTGTCCATGGGTGTGTTCACGTTGTAAAGAGTGAGGTGCGTGTTTGACAGGAAGCTGGGGGAGGTTGTTTCGCTTGGACAAAAATTAAAGACAGAGCCTATCGTTTGATCAGAACCAGTGAGATAATAATCAAATTTAAATAATGTTGAGCTTTTTATTTAATATCCTGACTCACATGCATAAGTCTCATTGTCTGTGGTATTGAAAAAAAAAAACCCAACTCAAATGGACATGTTTGTCAACTTATTCATAAGAATAAACAATGAGTCAATTTAATTCATTTACAACATTTTCTACACAACAAGAAATGAAAAAGATAAAGGAGCATTGCAACCGGTTTCCAGATAGATACCAATTATCAGGAGGAGACACAAACTAGAGCCCATTCTTTGAAACCTCCCCAGGCAAAGAGTCTAATTAAACATGTTATCCAGGTGCACTATGGGTAATGTGGCTCTAATGTTTTTAAATCTTCTGATTCAATTTCTGTTAAACATTTAAATATATGTGATGTGCACGTACCCTAACATGTACACGTATGCAAACATGTACACCTATGCAAACATGTACACCTATGCAAACATGTACACCTATGCAAAAATGTATACGTACCCAAACATGTACACCTATGCAAACATGTACACGTACGCAAACATGTACACGTAGATGTACACATATGCAAACATGTAAACATATAAAAACATGTACAAGTATGCAGTCATGTACACGTATTCAAACAGGCACACGTATTCAAACATGTACACATATTCACGGTATATAGAAGGCATCTAAAACACATATTACATCATACGAACATATATGAGATGCGCACCTTTAAGGCCTCTGCAAAGCACTGGAATATTTTCATTGAATTCTGTCCAGCCGTTTTCAAGAACGACGTAACCATATAATTTTAATGTTGATATTTATGTGTGTGTAAATGGTGTCAATTATATTTAGCTGCTGTATGTAGCCAACTGAGCTGGACAAACGAGAAAAACTACTGAATTCAAGTAATTTAGGAGCGTTTAATAAGAAGTATGATTTTATCAAAGTGCTGGTTCGGCTCTGAGTCACATGAAACACATTTGAGTCCTGGCAGCAGTATGAGCTCTACTGAGTGTCACGTTAGATTTTACAATGTATCCTTAAACTATTGGACTAATCTTTTAATCCTATAATCAAAATTGATCAGGAATGTCTGATTATAGATTATACTATAATTATATAAATTCTAGGTTATACTGTTTTGTATCTATACCAAGAGTCTCAGCATAAATCTCTGTATATTTATGGTATTTCATTAGTGATAACAAGAAATGTTTCATTCATGACCACTTGGACAAAACTAACATAAAGGCAGGTCCTGCTTTATACCAGGGAGGATTAGGGTGACGAGAGAAAATTAAACAATTAGAACACTCTAATATTGATTTTATTCTCGGAATCCAAAATTCAGAGTTCATTCTTTTTATAGTAAAAAAAAAAACTGAATTTATTTTTCGGCATTCTCACTATATTCTCAAAATTAAGAATTTGGGCAATATTTTCATAATGTTTAAAAAATATTTAATCCTGCCTTTTTTATTTGTCTTTAATAACAAATTTTTACATTTCCAAGAAGAAAGTCGGAATTCTTCCTTCATTCTTAGAATTCCAAGTAAAATCTCAGAAGTCTTGCTCTCTGGTGACGTTTGATAAAAGGAAATTTAAATTGTAAATTGGAATTACAAAATATTGCAAAAATGATAGAAAGAAAAGTCTACGTGGTCCTAATCCTCTAATAATTAGGCTCCCTAAAAGATCAATAATTACAGTAAAGCAAGAAAATTTTTATCTTGCTTAACTGAATCTCTGAGCTTGTCAAATTTGAATTTCGTTGTTATCTTGTGTTTCTTTTTTTTTTTTTTGAGAATTGACTGATTATTATGCATGCGTTATATCATGTGCTTAATTTACTGTATCGTGTGAAAATTAGCTTTAAAATAAAATGTGCTTTAAAGTGATCGAAATCTCAATTTAGTCAATTTGACAATTTGAATTTGGTCCCACTGGTTTTCTTTATAGGGGCATAACAGTAATAATCTGGTGATGGAAATGCATAATATACTTGGATACTATTTCCTGGATTACTTCTGTCCCTCCAGAGATTCCAGCACAGCTCTGAAGATGGCAGCTACCGCCACAGCACCAGGGTCCGGCAGGGTGACCCGTTCAGCTGCGATGTAGCTCGCTCGCCCCGCCTTCGCTGTAAGGTAACGGGTCGACTCCGCCCCCAAAGCCGCTTTCTAGGCAGTGAGAGAAGAGGTCAGAAACTTAAGGGATATGTGAACACACTTCAGACAAACTTAACAGTACAGGTGTGTTAATTTACCTGAACAGCTGTCTGCAGTACTGACATCCAACTACCAGGTGGTGCTGTGGTTAAATTCATCAGTTCGTCCACAGCAGGACACAAGGCATCCAACTAGAGAGGGAACCAAACATGACAAAGCAGTTCCTACAAATGAAATATATATGATATGTTACGCATTATAGAAATAATCTTAAAATAAATCACCATGGTTCTGTCTCCAGGGTCAGCACCACCGTATCTGAAAGACAATTATGGCTCATTAATATTCATGCACCTTAACTTTTTTACTATTGTTTAATCACTTTATTTTAAGGACCAGTTTTCAAGGACAAAGAATAATAATTAACATACATTTTTGTTTGTTAGAAACGGACACACACCTCCTCATGGCCTGGGTCCCAGCTTGCATTGCACTCGCCCAGGCTGCAGCGTTGCTCCACCCCTCGGTCACATGACCAGCTGCTGCAGTTAGGAACAGGCTGTACAACTAGAAGACACCGAATGAGATTGTTTGGGTAATGTGGGTAAAGACAGCTGACCACTTTATGACGCAGCATCGGACACCAACCGCTCCTGAAGACCCGCCCATCTTCTCCTGCACCAGTCCAGAAAGGACTGAAAGCAGTTTCCCAGGGCAACAAGGTACCAGATGATGCTGGAGCCAGTCCCTGATTGCTGAAAGTGCAATTTAAGTCTGTTTTGGGAACGCTTTATCCGGTGCGTTTTGGTTATTTGCTTGCATATCACACATGGTTTCTTACCGCGAGCAGCCTGGGCATGAGTGTTCCCACAGTCTCCGTCCCCCGCTGCACGATCCAGGGAGTTGAGTTCTTCCTGCTTCTCCAACAATTTAGAGCAAACCCTCTCTAACGCATGGCGCATCACAGGACTCAGGGACCCTAACATAAACACAGAAAAAAACATACTCCTCTAGACAATATTTACTTTTGTGAATGACAGTGAATGTAAAGTAGGTCGCATTTCTTTTTGTGGCCACAAGATGGCAGTGTTGAACTCTTTACCTCTGTTGATCACAATTTAAGGAGTTTGGGTGCGTTTAAGGTTTAGATTTTTGTTGCATTCAACATTTTTGATGCGATTGGTTTTGGTTTCTTATTGCAACCACACAAAATGACTTTTCCTGTGATACCTAATTCCTGCCCTCATTGTCCGTCTGGGCTACGTCTCACTATACTTGATAACTGATTGGCTTGCATTTGATAGCAGCCCTCTCCTCCTCTCGTATCCTTTGCTCGCATCCTCCAGAGAATTTCCTACAAAGAGTTTCAGTGTTTTCCTCCTAACAACCTCTCGGTCTGTCCATTCATTCATGTTCTGTACCCACTTTTCCATTCAGGATTGCGGGGGCCTGGAGCATGTCCCAGCTGACATTAGCGAGATAACTCACCCCCCCTCCCCATGTGCTAATGTGGCTCATTTTGAACTTTTTCCCTTCTGTTTGACTTTATATTCTGTTTATTAGTGGATGTAACCTGCAGTACCTGCCTGTAACTAGTCTGAAAGTCCAAACTGTCATGACCAAAATCTGACTGATCCAGACCAGAAGGAGGTTTCACACCAGCAATTTTAGTCCAGATGAAATTTAAAATTTAGAAAGTCCAGACTAAACGAAGTAGGTGTGAACGTACCATTGTTGATCACCCAAATTTGAACTCTCTCCGAAGAGATATGAAGGATGTTGTGTGATCAAGGCTGTTTGTTTAATCATGCCAACATTTTTTGACAAAATTTTGCAGTGGATTAGATTTTGAGGCTTATCTGAAACATAGTAGGGATCCAGGATTGGCTGGTCCATCGGTGGAGCTAAGGGTTATGTGGGCGCTTTCTTTATTCACTTGGCTCTTTGTTTAAAAAAAAAGAAAAAGAAAAGTTATTTCCTAAAATGCTTTATATAAATTAAAACAATGAATTTATTATGTTTAAATAGAGTTATGAATGACATCTGGACTGGACTCAAGAGTCATGGTTGTTCCTTCTAATACACGTTTCAGGAAACTTTGGGCACTGACCTTCAGAGTGTGAGACGTCCTGGGCTCGTGTGCTCAGGGCTGGAGGTTCTGTGACGAAGCTGCGTCCAGTTACACACCCTCTGCTCAGGTTGGGCCAGGCGGGAGCCGCGGTCTTTGCATCTATCAGGGACATAGAATGATGAAGATGGTATATGTGCGTTTGTTGTTGCACTTCTATTGCTGTGTGGACATTTTTGTGCAGTGAGGATGTTTCTTTACATCTTCACTCTTTGAAGTGGCTGTTAGAAAGTAAAATCTTGCTGCAAGGTTAGCTTAATCCAGAGTTAAATTGTTATTTTCATTCATCTTAATCCATGTGGATTAAAAAAAAAAAAGATTCAGATTGTTTATTAGAGATTAGAGGTGTTGCTAGTTGGATTTTGTTTTTTACTTTTATACAGAGGGCAGCTGATCCAACTTGATTTAAGTCTTGATGCTTTGTAACTCCAGGCCCTATCGTCACAAGAAGAAACAATATTGATACTGACCTTCTTAAAGACAGACAATTTTCCAGATTAGTGAACCATTCCTTTAAGAATAGGGTATATTGTTGCGTGTCTTGAGAAATCAGAAAAGTAAAAACTCAAGCAATCATTGCTTTAAAAAAGTATTGGGCCACTTCTGGTTTCTTCTTCTTCCTTTGTGCGTCTCTCAGACTCAAATCGATCTGATCTCAACATATATCAAACTGCGTAAACACAAAATACAAGTTTCAAATTATGATTTTATTTAAAAAGGCAGAAGATTAATCCGATGTCTAAATCATTGTACGTGAAGAAGTCTCCGCCGCCTTACAAACTATATCCAAATAAACTACCAAACTAGATTAATAACTGGTTTCTGCCAGACTAATAATAATACATTTAATTTATAATGCACTTTACATTTGGATCAAATCTCAAAGTGCTAAAGACTAGACCCACTCAGACCAGAAATTAAGGTTCTGGTGTGGTCTAGTTAAAAGTCTGGACCTGAACCCCGTTGAGATGCTGTGGTGGGACGTGAAAAGAAGCAGTTCTACAAAGAAGAGTGGACCAAGAATCCACCGCAGTGATGTCAGAGACGGATCTCCAGCTATCAGACGGGTTTGGTTGCAGTTTTTGCTGTTAACTTTAGAAAAACTGTAATTTTTTCTGTTCAAGTTGCTTTATGTTAAATTTAGTTTGAAGATCCGACAGAGTTTAGTCTGAGATGAAGACTTAATGAAAGGAATCCAGGAGGGGGTCCGATTGACTTTTTCACAGCACTGTAAGTGATGTCACATCTTGCTCACCAAACAGCCTGAGTGTATCCTGGTTGGTCCTCATGAGGGTCAGTGACACTCCCGCCATCTCCAGTGATGTCATGAACGACCCGGACATCACCCTGGAAACCACCACACCACGACTCTCTGTTACCGTGAAAACAAAAACATACATCCTCAGAGATGTTAACCATCAATAAGAGGTCAAAGAAGACAAAGAAGAAGCATGAACTCCTGGTCCTAGGTTCTTTCAATACTCTAGAAGTGAATTAATGAATCTGTAGTTACCCAGATTGACGATGGCTGCTCTCGTGACCACCGCCATCTCCAGACAGGACAGAGCTCCGAGGTTGTTGACGCACAGAACCACGCTGTCTCCTGTAGGAGAAGAAAGACGCTGAACTCCAAAACCAACCAGCTGCATTTACTGAAAGTAACAAGTACTACAGTCCATTACTTGGACTACCTGACTTCAGAGGCAGATGTGATTGGCTGTCAGGGTTGGTCACGTGATCAATCATAGTCTTCAGCACCTCGTCTGCAGATGCCATCTGATCAACAGCACAAACGGATCATGTAACATTTAACAAAAAGCAGAGCATGTAGCAGAGTGTGTAGAACTGTGTGATAAAATAAAGTATAAATTATTATCAAATACTAGATCTAACCGGATACTGCTGTGAATCACCTTTGACCTTTTAATGCCAGGTTCACCGTGGATTCCTGAAGAAGATGGAAAATAACAACTGTTACTTTCACCTTGCCTTACATGTTTTTTTGAGAGTTATATCGCATTCAAGGTGATATACACCGCCATCAGCCATAACATTAAAACCACATGCTTTGTATAGTGAGATTACTGGATAACTACTTGTTTTTCCAACAGGTAATGACAAATCATGTTAAAATGTGAAATAAGTGATATAAGAGTAAAATGAACAAAAACAGTGTTGTTTGACTGAATATTAATAATGAATTGATGTCTTAAAAAAACTAACACATAAACCATTTTCAACCCCATCGCCTTAAACTTAAAGTACTTCCGGTTTTCTTTGACTAAAATAAGACTAAAATACATTTAGTAAATGACCAAATGTTCTAAAAACGTATAAGGACATATGAAGCAGGATGAAGACTAAATTTAAAAAACAATAGCTGACAAAATTAACATTATTTTGACCCTATTAAACCAATCTGCAAGTTGTCTGTCATTCAATGATGGGCGGAGCAACAAACCTCTAGGGGATGTAATAATTGTCCCACAAACAACAAACCTCCACGTGGATTCATGCTCATCCATAATTCAATTTAACAAAACCATACCTGAGTAAGTTAATGTATTGAAGTAAAGGTGTGTCTGGAATTTGCCGTTGAATCTTTCCCATAAGAAAATAAAACCACATTATAATTGCACATTAACCCTTTTAATCCTCACAATTACTAATGAATGTGCAGTTTAAAGAATAAAGTCAATGGTAAAAAAAATCTAAACACATTAATTACATTTCTAATGTAATTAATGTGTTGTGTGTGTTGTGTTATGTGTCTAAAATTAAATTCCCCCCGGAATTTAATTTTATCATCAGATTTGGTTGGTTCATTAAAAGTCATTTTTTTCTTCTTTCATTCTATCTCTCTCTGTCTCGTCCACCTTTTCTCCTCCTCCCATTCCTTCATCGCCCCTCACCCAGCCCCAGCTCCATGTCTCCTGGCGGCAGGTCAAACGTAGGCCGGCATCCTGGGACACTGCACGGAGACAAGCCGACCCCCAGAGTACCTGCAGCACACACCACACACAACCGATGAAGAGGAGAAGAATCTCTGGTCTATTTGCCAGTCCATAGAACTTAAGTTAAACCAGAAATGTTGGAACCCCAACGTTTTATGTTTGAAGTGTTGCAGCAGCAGTTACAAACGTCTAGATGTTAACTTGCATATGTTCGATTTACAAAATCAACAATTATAGAGCAGCACATTGTGGAAAGTATTTCTGCAGCTGCCTTCTGGTTTGGATCCTAGTAGAGTGGTTTTGGGTTTGATGAGGTGGCTGAATACGTTTCTGACATTGTGAAAATTCTACATAAATGCTTAAACCAGAAATGGCGGATATCTAACCCCGGGGGACTCATTTGGATGAAATTCCAATTGATTTGAGGCCATTTTTAGCCATAATATCCTGAAACTCAGTCCTGCTGCATTTGATTTTGTGTTTCTTTTTCTTTTTCACAAATCTCTTTGACATCCGTCCTCGCTGCTGTAGTAATTATTACAGGTAGAGGCATTTACTATATAACATTACTACCTATAAAAGCTGGGAAAGTTGATGCCTGCTAATTTCTGCTAGATATTAAGGGCATTTTAGCAAATTAGCTTTTTCTAAAAGGTTTGATCTTGCATTAATAGAAGTGTGTAGTTGCCCTTAAACTATTTTTTTTTTACTTCATGTAGATACATCAGAGATGAAATTCCTACTTGCACCCTGCAATAGTAGGAAAAATACATCTAAAATAGCTTGAATATGTAGCTTGAACATATTTTCATGTTTTGTCTGTTTGTATTCATAAACACGGTACTGCCGTTTCGAAATGCTGGGGACCCCTACTGTACATCTCCAACATAAAACTTTGAGATACACAACATTTCCAGTTTGACAATACTGGTCCTATATACAGTAAGTTTTCAGACGAGTGAAAAATAAAAATCACCAATCTCCTTCAATACTTCTGTCACCTTGATGACAATCTGCTGCAGTGAGCAGTTTTCTTCTGCGAGGGCACCTGCAATCTGACAGAAAGAGGGAACAGGTTTTTTAACAGCAGGAAAACTCTATTGATGTGTGTGCACCAAGAGAGCCTGGGCGAAAAATCTATTTCAGCAATAGATATTTGAGAAAAATTCTGGTTTGATCCAGACCAAGAGACCCAAACTACAGGGGTGAACGCACCCTTAGGGGCTAATAATCTTGTTTTTAGAAAAGATACATGTTTATATGCGTTATAGAGTTTGTCACTGTTATACAAACATGTGAACAAAAAGAAATCTCCCTCCCTGGTTGAGAAAGGCTATGATGAACAGAATGATAAACAGAATTGGTTTAATTGGCCAAGAATGTGTGCACATAGAAAGAATGTGGCTTTACTTTTCTGGATCTGATAATGTACAGGAACAGACAACCAGCTAAGAGAAAGAACAGCAAAAAATGGTCAAATAAAGGTAAAACAATAATAGTATACAACCTAAAGTCATGTACGTAATGTAATTAATATGAAATACTGCATGAAATAAATATGAATGAACACATTTAGTATGTAAATTGTTGTGTTTACCTTGTGTATAAAGATGGTGCCGCACAATCCTCTCCTCCCGGCCTTACTAAGACGGTCAAAGGCGCAATCTTCGGCAACAATTACCATGTCAACAGCGACGCCGTGATTACGGGCCTGCTCTGCTGCCAAACCAAAGTTGAGGCGGTCACCAGTGTAGTTCTTCACGATGAGACAGACGCCGGAAGCTCCTGTGGAGGGAGGAGGGGTTAACGTTCACCTGCGTTCGGTTATAGGTGGCAGGATTGAGGACAAAATTATTGAACATATTGAGCACCACCAGATCGTTACGACTACCAATCCTCGAGCTGTTGGACCACTTCCATGTACAGTCATTCATGATTTTATGTGATGATTACCACCACTGTAGTCTCATCCTCAAATTAGATGATCTGTTTCTCGTGGGTCTGGGCTCTAGAGTCTAGCTGTAGTTCAATTTCCACATTCACCGTGTCTTGATAAACACTTGCATACATTACCTGCATTGTGCAGTGTGAGAATGGCCGCCAGGATGCTGGCAGGAGGAGGTGACGCAAATACTCCACCCGCTACAGCAGCTGACAGCATTCCTGCACCCACATATCCTGGAGAAACCGAGCGGGGAGAGTTAATATGGGAGTGAAGACAAAAAGTTCCCCGTGTCGCATTTTAAAATGTAAAGTCCTACCCCCGTGCGCTGGCTCATGACCTGACCCCCCTCCAGACACCAGGGCCACTTTTCCCCTCAGGTTGTCCAAGTCTGATCGAACCACCACTCTGTGGCCCTCTAGGAGAGAGAGGCCCCCGCTGGCCCTCACAAGGCCGCAGAGAGCCTCGTCCACACAGCTGTCAGCCGAGTTTATCAGCTTCTGTTTGGGCTGAGAGACAGATATATAAGATTACAAATAATATGTCGAAAATATGAAGCATTGTGAGAGTTTACACTGGTCCATAGTACAACAGCAAGTCCAAAAGAGACAGTATGTTGATGGGAAATGTCAAAAATTAAATGTCAAAGATTTGCTTAAGTTTTAAAGTTTGTCCCATTCTTGCTTGATGTAGGACTTCAGTTACTCAACACAAGTCTCTGTTGTCGGACTTGGCCTTCCACACAATTTAACATTTACATAAGTCTCTGAACTGATAGAGGAACTAAATGTCAGAAAGGATTAGGAAATTGCATTTATTCATTCCATTTTGTTTTAAATTAATATTTTACAGAGGGTTCAGAATATATAGTATATTAATTATGCCCTGAACCAGCATATAATGCTTATTAATAACATAAACTCTGCAGGATGATTATTTGTGTGTCTGCAACAATGAGGTCAAAACAAAAACACACAAACAGGAAAAATACATGTTTAGAGGCCGGTTTAAAGAAGCTGCAAAATTAGGTTTTATGCATTAACAACAAAGCAAAATGTGTGAATTTTTACAGTTTTCTTTCAGGTCCCTGATCTCTGCTTGGACTCTGATCCTCATGAGCAGAAAGTTATGCTAACTGGCTATATACACACTCTTGTCTAACTTCGTGTCAGCACTACTTCACACACTGTAAGACTCTGCACAAAGCCTATCTTCACTGTTGTACATTTACTTCATTAAAATACATAGTTTACCTCCATTTAAACCTTTATGTCTTCTTTTTCCTTCCAACAGCAGGTTGAACCGCCTCAGTAAAATTAGACACACTACACCGGAACAATACCGGATTCACTAAGCGATTCCTTTCAAAATAAAAGTCCAGGTAAATCGTAGGTTAAAGTCTAGATAAACAAACCCAGCCACATAGGTTACCATTGTGGTGCCCTAAGTGAAATTTGGTTACGGTCGAATTAGTTTTGTGTTCTTCATATTGATTTGGCACAGGTTATGCGCAGGATGCCTTTCCTGAAGCAACACTCCCCATTTATCTGGGTTTGGAACCCGCAATAGAAGGACACTGGATAGGGACTTTTTTGTGGCTGGGTTTAACATTACAAAACATATAAATATGAAAATATATATAATCCAGCGGTTGTAGTTTAGCGCACTTATAATAATTACCTATTATTTGTGAAATTATTTTAAACAAATAACAAAAAACAGTGTTATTGTCGTAACAATAATAAGTGTAATATATAATTTACATTATCAACCAAACATATGATAATAAAATAATAATATACATAATGATATGATAATTATTTTTATTGTTCTCTACAACCCCTGGTTGCTATGAATTAAACCTATTGACTGAAAGAATAATGACCCAATTATAGGCAAATATAAATTGATATTTGACCATAGGTTCCAGCTTCTATGACCACCAGCTGACCCGTTTGCTGCTCCTCTTCATCAGACATGAATGCAGAGTGAAGAGAAACGTGTCAGCAGATATCTATGAACGACAATAAAGACTGTTGTGCCTATTAGATGACAAAAGAAACTTAAACTACACCCTTGTTTGAATTTGTACTGCAACATATAAAGTTGTTGCAAAAATTGATTTTTTCCCTCAAGGTTTGAATTGGCTTGAACTAGTAAATTATGCAGGTGACTAGAAATGTATCGTAAACCTCAATTTTAAAAGTTTGGAAGAATATTTTACATTAAAACCATGAGGACTTGAACATCTAAACACACCCTTCAGTTTTAACACTGAACAAAAAAGATGAAATAATAAAAAAAAAAGACATTAAAAGAGAAGAAGTTTTCAGTTTCTTATTATTGGATTATTATTTCACTTTCCTGAAATGATAAATGAAAACATATAGCATTAGTGACATTGAGATATTAGCTGGATCATAATCTGTTATCATATGTACCTAGGTAAGATCCTACCTGGGGCTGCATCATAGCTCTATTAAGGTCCTGCTCAGGTCCCTCACTGTTCTTCAGAGAGAAGATGATGACAGTTAAGATTCTAAGAGGACAGTTCCATCAGTATCCACTGATTCCGATTTGATTCCGATTCCTGATTTTTAACAAATATCATCACATGCTACGTACAGGCGATTGTTTGCGTGTGTACTCTTAACAGGCAACTTAGATTGCAAGTCTGCTAACGTTGGATATTGCACCCTTGAAAACACCTGCCCAAACGTGAGCTTTCTTTCAGAACCAAAAAACTAAAATTCAGGGAGAATGAGAAAGCTGAGAGTCAGAAAAGAAATCTGGAAACTTGGAGTAAAAGGAATGTGTTATCAGAGATGATACTATATATGTACAATAGTTTGCACAATTAAACAAGTAATTTGATTGCAATTTTAAGTTTTACTTTTGAGAAGACATTTTTTGCTTTGGAGATGACTTTTTATTTGCAATCTTAAAGACACAACTATGATTCCATACAACTACCATTCTGTCCCTCCCATCCATGGAGCCCTCCTGTCTGACGTCAGTAGCCAAGGCAGCAGTCCATCCCGCCCCTCTCAGCTCCGTTCTGACCCATACGGTCCAGCACATCATGCAGGATGGCTAGTGTGGAAACAGCTGCCGAACACGAGCGTATTTTGCGGGAGATCGAGAGCACGGACACCAATTGCATCGGACCGACCCTCCGGTAAGTCCTCGTGCGGCTGTCTCTGCTAGAACGACGAGCACAGCTACTACGTCGGCGTGAGGCAGCAGAGGGAGCGGCTAGCAGCGGTTAGCTCTAAAGTTAGCACCTCCTAGAGCTTGATGAAAACTTTACAATGGTGCGCCCATTATCGGACAGCTAGCCGGCCAACTTTAGCAAACACAAACACTAGCTAATGTACGCTTGTGACACTCGTTTATATTTCTACATTGTTGTCTGACTGTGAATACTGACCCTAAGTTCTCAGTTTATGTCGTTTTTAAGTTTGAGGGTCATTTTTCTCAATTTGACTCTAGAACTGCATAAACAACTTAGCTAAACTAACGCTAGCTAAGTCAGCTAACTGATTTTGATTCCGCTCACTGGTCTCATAGCTGACAGTTGGTCTATCAGAACTGGCAGTTGGGAGTCCAGTCTGCTGGTTGTCTGTCAGAGCTGCCAGTTGGAGTCCAGTCTGCTGGTTGTCTGTCAGAGATGACAGTTGGAGCCCAGTCTGCTGTTGAGTCTCTCAGAGCTGACAGTTGAAGTCCGGTCTGCTGGTTTTCTCTCAGAGATGACAGTTGGAATGTAGTCTACTGGTGGTCTGAGACTAACTCGTGGGTCTTTTTTTGCTGCTTAATCAGAGCTGGAGTCGTTTTAGTGTCGTATTATTGTTAGGTAGCCTGCTAGCTAGGTGGTTAGCAACAGCCACAACATGAGTGCTGCATCTGATGTTGTACAATGAATGACAGATGCAGCTACAGATAATCGAGGGGTGATTTGAAGTAGAAAAGCTGCATTCAGAACCTGATTCGACTCTCGGGTTCCTGGTTTGCTGTTTGTGGATAAAGTGATAAGGGTATGCCCCTGTGCTGTATGACTCCAGCTGGGTTAGGACCTTAGATGGATCACACTTATCAGCCATAACAATGTAACCATTGACAGCGGAAATAAGAATAACATTGATTATCTGGTTACCCTGGCACCTGCCAGTGTGGGGCATATAGGCCAAGAGGAAATGCATCTTTGAAAGGTTGTCAAAAGTGTGTGTATCTTTGATGATACGTTTTACTTTAGTCTGCTTGTGTTTCCTTCACATTGTTGGACCTTTTTGAGCATATTAGACCTATAACTAAAGAGGTGTTGGCTAGGTCCGATTTGTGTGTGTGTGTACTTAATGCCACTCATGACTGAACAGCCTTTTGTGACACCTCTGGGTGCCACATTAGCCACTGAGTGTGTGTTGTTTACTGGAGTGATGTAGAAACACACAAAGGTCCTCAGTAGTCCTAGTAGTAATCAATATGTCGGGCTGTAATTCTTATCTTTTCAACACATTTTAATGAAAGGGCAGTTCCTACTTCCGCCAATTTTGAAAGGAAAAAATTGTTTATTGTGAACTCTGGAGTGATTTTAAAAACTTAAACTTAATTTTTAAGGTGAGCCTGAAGGCTGGTCATTTTCAACATGAATCCATCCCTCACACAAAGGCATTTTCACTTCCTTCTTTTCTTCTTGTTTCAATCAAGCTTACAATTTCCCCAATGACTTCTGGTGGTACTGCTGCTTCGTCTGCATCCACAAGCTGCTTGATAAAGTACACATATTTGCTCAAATTTAACAAAGAGTAAAGACGAAAGCTTCCACCTGTACATGTCCTCAACATCATACATACATGAGTCTAAAGTTATTTCCATCATCCATCCAGGGGTCGGGTTGCGGTAGCAGCATGCGAATAAGTGTATTCCAGACAACCTCATTCCCAGCAACACACTCTGAGTAGTGTGGGGTCGTCTCTGGGTAGTGACCTCATTATTCGGAAAACATATACACACAATGTCGTGATACTCAACAAGGAAGTAGCCTCAATCCTACTGCACTATCTGCCAGTGGCCTACAGTCCGTTGTTTGCGAGTGACTTGTTGCAAATCCATCCCTCACTCCAAGCCATTTTCACTTCCCTTATTTCTTTTTCATCCTGTCTTGTTTCAATCAAGCTTGCACTTCCCCAAACGACTTCCGGTGGTACTGCTGTTCACTGCTGGTGGGTTTACATTGCTCCCTTATTTCGAATCAAATGGGGGAATAAATAACCCTTTCTGAATGAGAAGACCCTTTACAATTGAGATTTCACACCTTTGCAGGAGGGTACTACAAGTCCTTTTCTGAATGATGATCGAAAAGGCAACCGCAGCATGTAAACAGCGTTTTGGAATAATCCCTGGTCAGGAAGTGCCCGGCAGCGCTAGTCACATGAACAATGATGATATGAGGTCTAATGATCTAGACCACAGCAGAGAGTTTTCCTTTAATACAAACTCTCAAAAATAATAAGTGGGAAAAAAAGAAACAATGAAGTCTACAAACACGTCCAACAAAAACAGTCGGCCAGACTGACTCAGTGAACAAATTAAAAAGGCCTGGGAGTCTTTGAAAATGCCCAATCTAAAGATAAATCCCACAACAAAAGTGGATTAGAACAACTAACTTACTATGCAACAATAAATAATCTGATTTTGATCTGGGTTTTCATGATAAATCGCGCAGTGTTTCTGCTCTCTCAAGAATGGACTGATACAACACTTTAATTTCTGCTGGTACTGGACATGTCCGTCTCATGGTCCATTTTCTCATCACTCAAGACACTATATAGTTGAATTCCTTTGCTTGAGGCAGCAACTCCTCCCCAAACCAGATTTCACCAAACTCTACTTATTAATTGACCGTCATGAGTAGTTGTGCCTTTTAATCTATAACTTCTCTCCGGCAAATCTTTTTGTTTTCCTCAAAAAAGGTATTTTTAATGTGACCCTGAAGGTTTGTCATCCTCTCCTATCATATATCTAGAACAAAATCCTTCAAAGGAATAGAGGATGTGTCCAATAATGATGACTTTTAAACAATTTTGATGTGAGGGATGTGAGGGTCATATTCATATGACTCTTTGTTTCTGTTTGTACACGCGTTTAATCTCTTCCTGTCTCTGTTTGACTGTGACCGTCAGTGTTTCCTCTTAAACAAGTATTCATGTTTTTTCATTAACACGAATGAACGAAAGAGAACAGCAGAAGTTTTTCCTTTTGAACTTCGTTTGTAGAGCACTTTTAAACACAATCAAAAACATATATCAGCCATAACAGTAAAACCACCCCTTAATTCAGCAACATTTAAGTTTGTAGAAGTTGACTGAGATGTACATTATTTTTTAGTCAACAGGTTAATACTAATTGGTCGTCCATCAGAATTAGAAATATTTTTCATAGTGGATTCTTGGTTTATAAAGCTTAAATCCCTAAAATAAAGTATTAATTTATTTTTCTTTGACAGTAAATTTAATTTGCGTATTGGTTGGACAAAATGTCTTTGGGGAAATAATCTTTACAAATAAGCCAATTCATTTAATAATAGGTATATTACATTCATGTTTTACTTTTCATGATTTTGGACACCTTTTTGGCAGCAATATTAGTTTTTTTAGGTTTTCATATTAATTTCCAATTTAGAGATTGATTTGTTAATACAGCAACTTTATTCAAGGTGAACTTAAGTTGACTTATCGTTAATTTTGCAATATATACCAGACATGCAATTGAATAGAAATGACATATCACACAGTCCCAATGTATGTGTGAATAAATAAATACGTAAAAGATAAAAACAAGGCATTATTGATAAAAATAACTTAATTGTTCTTGAAATTGAAACTTTATGCACAATTGTATGTCTGAGTCAGTTGGTGCTCAGCTTCATCCAAACCATCCTCAGTGGTAATTTTTCCTGAGATTAAGATTCAGCAAACAGTCAGGAAAAACAGGCTGGCAGTGGGAGGTGGAGGTGTGTGTGTTCTTCTGCAGCAGCATACAGGTTGAGGCCAGCTGTAGCATTCCTTTCTGACAGCAGAGTAACTCAGGAACGATCGGACTGATCCACCAGCACCAGAACACTCCCTGCACCTACAATCAATCATGCACTGCACATACAAACATTCTGGGACTCACACAGGGACGGAACTTTTCATGCAAAATATTAGTTCAGAGTCACTCTGCTAGTCTGCAGAGTGCAGAGCCGCTCTTCTGACGCTAGCTTTTAACTTAATATGTTCCTCAAGCGATTAAATTTGAGGTGTGTGATTACGTTCTTTGTGCCGAATGCTTTCAGGGTTGTTCAGCCGGAGCTCCTTTTGTCCTTAAGATTTAAAGCCGTAAATGACCGTATTGATGCCTACATTCAGCGGGCTGGTGGCTGGCTCTGAACTCCCGTTAGCTTTAGCTGCTCTGCTAAAGTGAGCGTTTTTACTTGCTATGTTCCTGGGGGTGATTCAATTTGAAGTGTGTGATTAAGTTAGTGGTGCCGAGCATTTTCGGGGTTGTTCCTCAACAGCTTATTTTGTCCTTACTGGTGATATAAATGCCAGCTTTGTGTTTTTCTGGTTAACTTGTGAGATATTTGGAGCCGTTGTAGCTCATGCTTGGTCTGCGTACGGTGCATGCGTGCAACGGGTATGTAACGGGCCTCTAGTGTCTCTCCTCTGCCGATTGCCGATTTCATCAAACTTGGCCTCATTCGTATTAGAGGCGCACCTGTAATGATAAAGTGTATGATCCAAGAAAATGAAGATTCTTATCAGTATGTCCGAACCGGTATGAGTTTTTCCCTGCCTCTTGTGTTTGTGTTGCCCCAGTAACGGTTGAATATGTGTTTCCTATCTGTGTTTGTTTTGTCTGATCTCATTCTAGGGTGTGCTAGGTGTGAATTTGTTGCATCTAATCAGTCTACTCCCGTCTTGCAGAGAGCTCAAAGCTGTGGCAGAGTCAAACACTCCCTCTCTGTGTTTGTGTTGAGCTCCTACCTGTGTTTAATGGAATGCTGCTGGTGGGTTCCAGCAGATTCAGCCATTAATTAAAGCGGACACTTATGTTCGTGCTTATTATGTTGTGTACTATCATAAGGCCATGGAACATACTTGTTTCTGTTTGGTTTGCCTGGCCAGTTACTTAAATCTTAGCTCAGACATCCTGCCTGACAGTTAAATCCAGGAGAATGGTAAGACTACCTGCATGTTAAAAGACATGACAGAAACTACAGGAAACCTTAGCAATACTGAGGTTTTTCTTTCTTCCATATTCTGACCAGTTAAGGTCAGAGTAATTACAGAGTAATAATGTATTTACAGAAAGCCATTCTCCTCACCTCAATGTGTTTATGAGCGGTTGTAGGGCTAGGCGGTTCTGGATAAATCACTAAACTACCTCACAGAGATTTGAATAGATAAACAAAATCTGTCATGAATGCAAAAGGAAATCAAGAAGCTATAGAAGCACCACACCAAACATCACTCAGTTTCGTCCTATAACATTTTGTATTGGAGATTCTTACTTTCACGAACCTCAATCAGTGGAAATAAAATTTGTACGCATTGTTCAGTCCATTATATTTTTTAGGTTGGCTTTGTTCATTGACTTTCAGGGGCTCCGTACATAATTGACAGCACGAGTACGAGCCTGCAGTGTATATGTATGTATGCTGTCAATTATGGTTATAAACTGTTAGAACGAAAGAAGCTGTGGCGAAAAAAAACCTGAAAACGTTCAGCACGGTGAACTTAATCAGACACGTCAAAATGAATCACCCCAAAGAACACAGCAACATAAAACAGCATTATAAATTAAATGTATTATTATTATTATTATATGATGGACTGAACGAGGCTAGAAAAGTTTTACTTTTCCATCGAAATGTCATGCAATTGGTTAAAGAAACTGCAAGGAGAACAGAGCCCACATTCATTCCAACCAGTCAGGTCACATACACGATGCAAACCAGCATTATGTCCACTATGATCCTTCAAAATAAGAGCACTTGAAATACACTACTCCTTATGGTTTTAAAACTTTAAAGAAAAAAAATCAGAATCAGCCAAAATCGACATTAGTCGTTCAGACTTTATAAAAACCGTCCAAAAAACTTGCAATCGATGCACCTGTTATCTCAAGCTTATTTGTCCTTACTTGTGATACAAATTGCGATTTTTGTGTGTTCTTCATTCACAGTGACGGATTTCAAAGCTTGTGTGATGTTTGTAGCCATGGTAGCTCATGCTTGATGTGTTTGTACGGTGTATGCGTGTAATCGGCACAGAATCGCCCTTAGTGATGCTCCTCGGCCGATCACCAATTACATCAAACCAGGCCTCCCAGCACCCATTGATTGGCACACCTCTATTTGATTGCCCTGCCGCACTAAATAAATGCTTTTCATGATCAGAAGTTGATGAACCCTAAAGACATGTGATTTTTTGTCTCTTTTACTGCAGAGCAACCAGCAGGTGATCAAGACAATTAGTCAAGTTCCTGCATCAGTCAGGGACCTATAAAAGAAGTTGTTACGGTATTATTAAAGCGCTGGTATTAAAATTTAAAGTTATATTTTTCCAGTTGTGCTTTTAGACAGAAATGAAACTCTCTACACTAGGTCCAAGTTCTTGTTAGTTGAACAGTGATCAATCATTTCATGGATGGACTCACTCCGTTGTTATGGAGGTTCTTTAGTGGTCAGGAAGTTATAACCAAGGCATCTAACAAAGTTGATCTCTTGGTATCCCATCAGCCACCCACTAACTTCAGCTCACTGATCTTTGACCCTCTCCCAGTATACTGGTTTTGATTTGGTGTTTTTAGAATCTTGTTTCCTGGGTTCATTCAGTCTCTTAAACAGGGTCCTAACCGGCTATTGGTCAGAGACCATAAAGTGATGAATATTGTGCCGTTTGACTCCTTGGCGTTTAAAGGACTTCTTCTGGTGGGTATTTATGTCCAACGTCGGGTTTGTCATCCACACGTTTTCGGCTGGTCCTGTTGTCTGATTCAAGCTAAATTGGTTGAATATTCTCTTAGTTACGACACGTAGCTCAGTCTGAGCTGTTCTGTGTGGATGGTGCACCAGTGAGAGGCTAGAGGGAGTATTTGCTACAAGCTTGATAGATCCCTCACACACCCTGCTGAGTCATCAGACACATACCAACAAACACATAAATTCATTTAGGGGTTAGTGCACTCCTCTTAAGTGGGTAAAGATTCTATTTGGCCAGTTGTCAAGCAGTCGACGACCTGTCCCTAAAAATCGTCAGATAGAGGACACACACACACACACACATACACACACACACACACACACGCAGCTGTTAACAATGATGTCATAACTGGGATCATTTTGCTTGAACGTCTTGGTGTCAGGGCTCCTTGCTTACAGACTTCTTGTTTCCCAAATCCAACCAACCACCTTTTCTTCTTTTTCTTTCTCCTGTGATTTCCAGCCCTCCAAATCTCAAACACCTCCTTAAAGATCGACATCCCTCTATCTCCCCTTTTACCCTTCATTGGTTCTTTGACAGTGATCCTCAGGAAGGCGGGGAGATCACACTTTCAGGCTGCCGATCGGCGCCAAGAGACCTACTTTAATGAAATGGGCCGATCACCCTAACTTGAGGCCAGTTGCACGCATGTTCCGTACACATACACCAAGCATGGGCTACCATGGTTCCATACAGCTCACAAGAAACCAGAAAACAAAAATACTTCTACATTAATTACCCCGTGGAACGTAGCAAGTTAAGGTAATGTTGGCAGGGTGGCTATAGCTAGGTGGAGCAACATTTAAATGACTGAAAATGTCAACACAGTTTTTTTTCACTTCGAAAATCTCTACAAATAACTGATCAGTTGTAATTAAAGGATTCAAAATAGACTTATTCAGCTTACAAATAATCAAAACACACATTACTTCAAAAATAAAAGGTTTCAATATCTTTAAATTATTCACACTTTCATTAGTTTCTTTAAGTGTGTCAGAGGTTGTGATCAGTGTTGATGCGGTCTGGTAAAGAGTCTGAGATCAGATGTTCATCTGCGCTTCAATGCACGTTTTGAACGATGCATTGCTGCAGGAAGGCGCTGGTGCTTCTGTGTTTCTGAAGATGTTTAAAGACGATGTGTGTTCACCTTTGATATTAAACCACGTTTTTTTCTTCTGTTTTGCGCCCCACTTCAGTAACAGAGTTCACTGTAAAAGGATCCAATGCATCTTTTTTGTGTTATTTTATATACCTAGCGTACATTACCAAATAAAACAGACCATTTGGTGTCAACCCCCTGCAGCATATCATCATTTCCAAACTGCTGACATTTTTTTAATGTTTGGAGTGACTGTGTTTACACTTCTCTTTGGCATCTTCTTTTTTCGTCTTCCCCGCAATCTCTGTGGCAGGCGTGGGACTGTTGCACCATGACCTGTAGTCTAACGCCCTTTTAGGGGCATTGGCGGGACGTTTACCTATGCTAACTAGGATCACAGGCACGAGTTTAAAGCCTACGTGCAGAATGGGGTTTACCAAGTTAAGAACACAGATGCCAAAAATTTGGCGTTTAAGAAGTCTTTGTGAATCTGACGTAGGTTTTCACTTAGGAGTTTTAAGAACAGATTTTAGAAAATTCTTGAAAAGATAGAGATTAGAAAGATAGAGAAAGAGATTCTTACATATTACATATTTCCCCTAACATCTTGTCCTGTCTATTTGTAGGCAACAATAAATGTCCAATTAATAGGAACGGGTAAAAAAATTATACAAATATTAAACATATTTTGAAAAATAAAAAATAGGTTAATAATTGATAATGGAAAATATCAAGATAAAAATATTTTTGTCCCGTTGCGAAACCGTTGAGGGGCTGGGGCTTGGCTGGCTGCTTTTTATTTGCGAACCCTGAAACTTGCTAGTTCAAAATGTGCTGCAGCAGAGAAAAACCAAGAAGAACACCCTGGATACTGTTCAAAAGGTCTCACAGCAGCTGTGGATCCAAACAGGCTACCCATGGAGCAGTGCGTCACTTGGAGACAAGCTAGTGTCTGATCAGACCCGTCTGGATCGCCTGACGTTGCCTGATGGCTTAAGACCCAGAACACCCTATTACGGCGGATTCATCTCTGAAGATGTGTCCAATGGAACAAGAGCGTGTATTTTCCGTAAAAATGGTGTTGTAACTGCTCTTATTTTGATTAGGTACACTTGTGACGTTGTTCTAAGGCAGCCCTGTCAGTCGGTTCACTGTTTGTCTGATCGTTGCGTGGTACAGCTGGCTGTACAGCCTGTAAGTAGTTAGAGTAGATGTATTGAACCAGAAAGTGGTTGGGTAAACATTAAAATGCAGTGGAGAATTAAATAGGATTATGATTAAATTATATTTTATCTAGTATATGCTACCTTGTGTTTCGGGGTGCCTTTGTGTGATATCAGTAGACACTGTGTTGGCTCTGAGTGTGTGTGTGTGTGTGTGTGTGTGCGCGTGATCTCCTTTCTATTGTACAAGTCAGGCAACAGGAGGAAGGGTGGTGGATTCAAGCCATTCACAGGTGTGTGTGTGTGTGCGTGTGTGTGTGCGCGCGCGTGCGTGTGCTGCATGAAGGGGAAACCCCACAGGAAGAACTTTCATCACTACTTCAGAGAATGATCGTGCACAGAATGTTATTTTTATATCTGTGTACTCTGTAATGGAAAGGTTAAAATAGCAAACAAGAGCAGAAGAAATGTTTTGTTCGTTTCATTTTCAGCCCGGACTCTGGAGCAGAACTGATGATCTCAGACTGTGCTGAGGTTCATGTAGGGTTAAAAGGTCAGAACTATACGCAGAATACTCAGGTCATGAACATATGCTGGAATAAAAGCATGAACAACGGTTTGTGCATCTCTAATAATAGCAACATTTTGGATTTGGTAAATACAGTATATCATCATCATTCATTTCAGTTTCCCGGAACAGCTTTACACTGTTTAATTTTTTTTTTTAAAGATTTTTTTCTACTCAGTGAAAAAGGAGAAAATTACACTCAGGTTACATTCATGCTAATAAGGAAATACAGCCAGTTGCTCAAACTGAGAAGTGGAAACTGTTCATCCCCTCATTTGTTTCTGAAACATTGACTTAAATGATTACCATAGCAGCAGTAGAATAATTCTGTTTCTTCAGGCATTGACAGGTTTAAGCTCTAAAGAGTTAACTTCAGACGCAATCTTACAAGTCTTCCACTACCTTGGACTGCAGCTCCTGCCAGAAGAGCACATTTTTTTCGATATTTGGCTCAACTGACTGACGTGAGGACACCTACAATCTACTACACTGATCAGGAACTACAAGCCAAAACAAATAACATCATGCTCTCATATGAGGATCAGGAGGGTGATTAGAATGAACTGACTGGAGTGAGGACATTTATTACGCTGTTCAAGAACTGGAAAACTTATCAGTTTCAATTGAAATGTTTAAAAATGAACACCATGAGTAAAAAAAAACAGAAATATGATGGGGATATCCGTGAGTACAACCGGCAAAACCACAAACAACAGACAACTTCAAGAAATCTGGTCTCACCAGAGGGTCAGAGCCATGGAACCTCCCAATCAGACATCAAAGCCAACCAGTCTCAAGTAATGATTTTGTGACCTCAGAAGTTACCACCTTACAAACTGTCTGATCCCCAGTCTCTCTTTGTGTTCTGATGAAGGCCCACTAGGCCCAAACAGTAGCACACATGTTGTTATGGCAAAGCCAAAATAAAGTGGTGTAACTGAGATTGGTCAACTTGCACTACAACTTTTTTTTGTGCTCCTTTTTTGTATACTCATATTTTAATTATATGTTTGCACAAAAAAACACCCCAAAAAAATAAAAAATACTGGGAAGATCTTACAAGTTATAAAAATATGTTGGATTTCGCAAACTTTTAACCAGATTATTTGCATCCTAGCTGCAAGAGCGACATTTTATGACCCAAATAACACTATGCAGAAGAATTTCCCTCTGCACTCAGCATTTCTCTTTACACACTGTTTTACTATTGACTTGGCCTTAAGCAAGGCATTGATTTGGAAATGTCCTGAGTGGATTTGATCCTGTGGTCAGTAGCAGCTTCCAGCTTTGTGGAAAAGTGCAGCAGGTTATTGCTGGAGGATGTTACTTGTACACACCCTGGTGGATTATTTTTGTCATGCAACCATTCCACAGTGGGTCCGCAACAGTTGGAGTTCACAGCCTCTTATGTCAGATTTTCCTTTTTTCTCTCCCCTCCACGTCTTCTCTCTCCATCCTTCGTCTCCTAAATTTGCCTGTTTTCTTTTTTGAGATTCTGCAAGGTTATTGGAAATGCAAAATAACAACGTTTTATTAGATGGTCAGATCTGTCTGCAGGTATGTTGACTTGGTTTATTTCTCTGAATTGAAACAATCGGCATCTCTTATTTACATGTAGGTACAAATCTAGCTGTATTTTCAAATTTTTATTAAGTTCCTACTAATTGGAGTTTATAGGGTTACTCTTGTCTTATTTGTCCCGACTGTACGAATGTGAATAAACATTCTGTCCGCATCTCCTCAAAAATTGCTTGACAGAGTTTAGAAATGCCCTACAGGATAGCATTCTGGTCACTTGTATCCTTGACCTCGTGCTTGAGTCACTATCCAGAGCTCATGACCATAGTTGGAGGTTAAAATGTTGATTGATAGAATAAGAGTTCTGCCTTAAATCATGGCTCTCTCCATCAATGAAGATACATACAACACCATCATTACTGCTGATGCTGCTCCAAACCAACGGAATTCCTCACGGTCCATTTTTCCATGGAAAAACCCTTTCAGATGAAATAATTAAGACTTATTTCATCTGTCCGTAACAGCTGGGGGACATCATGTGGACACTAGTGTTTGTTTGTTTGTTTGTTTGAGTGTGTATGTAAGCAGGATATTTAAAACGTATTAGCATTTTCCGTGGATTATGGTATGAATCAAAGATTGTTACTATGACAACGCCCTGACCCTCCCCATCCTGCCTCTGATTGATTTGGTATGACGATGATATCCACACTACGAAAGAAATGTCATGCCAAGCCAGTCCGAAGCAGACTAAGATGGGTTCTGGCAATTTGCTAACATTTGCAATGCAAACAAGACAGAAACAAGCTGCCTTGATCATTTTTGCCATCACCTGTGCCGAAACCTATAAAACAGGGAAGACGGCGTATGTGGAGTCGTATGTGGCTAATACAACATGGAGAGTATGTCTGATCAATTTAGCAGAGAATTGGAAATAAGCAAGCTACGCTTATTGTACAGATTGTTATCTTGATAGCTAGCACTGCTCTGACAGCTAAGAACTTTCCTTTTTCTTCCTTACTGTGCAGTTGCTACCAGCCACAAGCTACACTTCCTACTTCATGACGATTTGTTAATTATTGCCACATTCTTGACCGGACACAGTGCGAGAAAATGCGCTGATATCAGGTGATGGAGTAATGGCTCTGCTTCCCGAGCTTCCTAAGCTTGAGTTTGTTGACCAATATTTCTGAAATGTCAGAAAACCATCCAATTGTCCGATGGTCGTCGGGAGCTGTAGATCAGTTCTAGCGCCCCCATGTACACTTCACGACAAATACAACTTACAACCCCGAAAGTCAGCCAGTGGATTGATGGGCTGAAATCGTACAGTGTATGTCCGACTTTACGCTACAGAGAATTTGAATAGAATTTGAGAATCTCACCATTAACCAACCCATCGTCTTCTCTTTGTTTTTTCTCCAGGTCTGTATACGATGGTCAGGAACATGGCCTCTTCATGGAAAAGCTGGATGCCCGAATCAGAAACCACGACAGAGAGATTGAGAAAATGTGTAACCATCACTTCCAGGGGTTCGTGGACTCCATCACTGAGCTGCTCAAAGTCCGAGGAGAGGCGCAGAAGCTGAAGGTAAAGAAGAAAGGAGAGGATCGAGTTAACCTTGGAGTTTCAATTCTCACAACCTTTCTTTCATTTGTTTTTTTCTCTCTCAGAGTCAGGTGATCAACACCAACAAGCATCTTCAGGATGATGGCAAAGAGGTAAGGTGACACATTCTTAACATTGTACGTTGTTTAGTCGCTTCCACATAATTATTTTACACATTTTTTTTCTGATTCAATCTGGCTCAAAAATCTGTGTTGAACCATTATCTTTTATCGTCACTTACAGTTGGAGTACAGTTCCCAAATATAACGACCAATCATTGATTTTTCTGATCTAATCCTGCTTCCTTTATCTCCTCTTTCTCCCGTTGCCAGCTCATCAGCTCTATGGAGGAGCTGCAGCAGTGTCGAGTGCAACAGAGAAACATCGCTACCACCATCGACAAACTGACACACTGCCTACCAGGTAGCACAAACTACACATGAGTAGGAGATGTATGTGTACCAAATTACTTTAGGGAAACTGATCAACCTGAACAGTCCTAAAAGACCGTCCCTCTCTTTTTTTTTTATCCGGCTCTGCCTTCATCAGTCCTGGAGATGTACAGCAGACTTCAGGAGCAGATGAGGGCAAAGAGGTATGTTACACATCCTGTGGTTAGTACTCCTCAAAGTCTAGTTCTTTTCTTTTCAGAACCATCATTTTGGGTACTTCGACGAAATTTCCTGCAGATAAAGGGTTTTATTCCAAAATCTATTGTCTACGATGAGATTGATCTTCCTACTGCATGTTCCGTAAGAAAAACAGTAATAAGCTGCTAATGAAAAGTTCTTAATGAGGAGAGCCAGAATCTGGATCTGCACTCCTGGATAGGAAGCAGCAAACCCTGGCCTGGTTTCAGACATTAAGTCCTAATCCCAGTGTTCCCCTCAAGGCTTGCTTGAGTAACAGAGGGTATAAGGACACATTTTTGATGTAATTGCGTACAATAGAAAAACAGATGTAGCCTTGACCTAGAGGAGACCCCTTTGTCACTCCACTCTGGAGGGATTTACTTCTATAGAAAAAATTAACAAGTATTTTAATGTTCATATCAGTCATTGTGGCAGTGGAAACATTTAGTGAGTTCTGTCTTAACTTCTGGACACTAGGTGGCACAACAGCTCTTGGAAAAGCTATACTTCTGTTTGTGTCTTTTTTCCCTCCCTGCCCTGGGCTTGACCTGCAGACAGAAGTCTGGTTGGTCATAAATTTGTCATTTGTTTGTGTTTTTCTACCTCTCTCTGTCTTGCGGCTGCTGGGCTCTCAGAGAGCAGGGAGAGGTCAGCCAACAGCGACGGCTCCTGGATAGAGAACGTGTGTGTTTGCTTGAGCGCGCGTGTGTGTGAGTGTTATGCAGTGGAGTCAAGTGTTTGGGGGGTATTGTATTGCCAAAGATCCCTGAAGTGTATCTGGGTGTATTTATTTCTGTACGTGTGTTTATCTTATGTTCCTGCTTGCTTTTAGTCGTGCGTCTGACAGCCAGGACATTGTTCTAATCCTGCCTGTCTGTTAGTTTAGCAAATGTTTCCTCTCTCACCCAGACACTCGCAGGTTTAATCGACTTTGATTCTACAGTGCAACAAAACTTTCTCTTATAGTCTGCAAGAGCAAAACTTGAAACTTAATCTAAAGAACTATGCCCTGAATATGCTTTAAATTAAATTCACTATGTGAATACATAAGTGAAGTAGACCTTTTGAAATAACATTTCTTGTGTGCATAAGGTACTACCCAGCCCTACGAACCCTGGAGCTACTGGAGCGAACCTGTCTCCCCAAGGCCGGTCAGTACCGGTTCTGCTCAATCATGGCAGAAAACATCCCCAAACTGAGGACACAGATTCGGGACACCGCCATGACCCAGCTGAGGGACTTCCTGGAGAGCATTCGCAAACACTCTGACAAGATTGGAGAGACCGCCATCAAACAGGTACACAGATTCTCACTCTTGCTGAGAGTTTAGAGAATTATAAGTGCACTCCAACATATTACATGCATCAAGGACAGGAGACCTATATTCAATAAAAAAATCTTTGTCAATTTTTGCATGATGTTGCAAGATATCAACATCAATGAAATTTACAGTTGAACTCAAAATAATTTGGTATTTATACTACATATCATTTTAAAGCTCAATGGGTCAGATTTGATGTTTTTTCCACATTCAACTCAAAATGCTACTTTTACTGATGACTTCTGCCTCTAAATGATTCAACCCCAGAGTATCATCCCACATTAAAGCACAAATCTCTGAACCAACCACTATAGATTTACTTCAGCAGTAGAGTCCACCATTCATGTCGCTCCAGTAGCTCGAAACCATGTAGAAAAGCTGCAGAGGTTTTGTGATGCTGTTCTGTTGAGTGATAAAAACCAAACTGAAACTTTTTGGAGTTTATGTGTCAGTGGTATGTCTGAAGGATTTGCTGAAAAGAGCGTCCCACCTATAGTGAAGCATGGCGGATGCTCGGTGATACTCTGTGGCTGGTATGCTTCCTTGGCCTCTAGAAACCAACAGCCAGAAATCCTTGAAGACAACTTTTTGCCATCATTGAGGGAGCTGAAACTTGGGTGTCATTTGAAATTCCAAAAGGACAACAATCCCAAGTTGACCACAAAGTCTACCAAGGCTTGTTTTGAAAAGAAGTCCTTCAACGTTCTAGAGTGGCTGTCATAGTCACCTGACTTCCGTGATGTTGAATATACCCCGTAGGGTTTTAAGAAGGAAGTTGCAGAAGTTGTAAAGTCAGGGTTAATCCAGAACTTGAGGCCCATGATGACTGGGATTCCTAAGGAATGCTGCCAGATGCTGGTTGTGCATCAAATCCGCAGAAGGTTATAGCAGCTAACGGACTTCTAGAAAGAAATAGATATCTACAGTATGATACTCTATTAAGCCTTTTTTTCACAGTACTAGTATTACACTGGGGATCTGAAGGAATTTTAAATAATTGTTGAGCACATCTGTAATATGAATCCGCTGCGAATGTGCTGTAATTTGTAAAGCAAAAATTCAACCGAAAATTCCGTACCATATTTTGCCGAACACAGATGTCGGGGGATTTTATTCCCGTGCGAATTGGCATCTCAGTGATTTGGGGGCGGATGTTTTTTTTTTTTCTGTTCATCTGTCCTCTTTTTCTGCCTCCTTCCCGATCTAAATACGGCAGCTGGACTTAATGACATACACTTTTCAACTGTGCGTTTGATGTTTCCTGAAAATCACATAAGTTAAATTCTAGCTGCGTGCTTTATCAACACATGAGTCCAGTGATCCACAGTGATGAAATGTCACAAAAGAGGTTTTGTGACTCCCGTGGGCTCAACGCCCACTGCTAAAGTGTGTACGGGAGACACTGGAGTGTTGAGACACAGGTGTCTGACTTCCAGAACCCCCGCCTGCCCAGGATGCACCACTAGGCACTTTGCTGACCTGGTTGCAGGAGCGGGTGTTATGCAGATCCTTTACATCATATCTGTGGGCATAATGTCAGTAAATTCAAATAAAATACAGACTATGCTTATCCTTGGCGAGTGCGCCGCATGAGACACACACCTGGGGATGTCGTTTCTAAATCACACAAGGTTTTCAGGTTATATTTTTTCTGATCAAATAGGGCTTTAATTAGTGAAAGCAGGATTTTTTTTTTTTATATTTGGGGAAAACATTGTAATATTTGTTGCATTGCCCTTTTTAAACTGGTGCTGATTTTTTTTTTGTCTATAAATCTAATATAGAAAGAATCATGATAAAATACTAAATATGATACTAGAGAGTGTCTCACAGTCTCTGTTTCTCTGCAGAGCTTGAGAGTTATCAGCAGATGTGAGCGGCAGAACGAGGGGTGTGTACGCGGAATTCACAGAGTCTTTTAAATGACAAACCTAATGTTTGTGTGTGCGTTGCTCTTAGTTCCAGTAGACGGGCATATAGACGCTGCAGGGGATGCCGTGGCCAGTCCAGGAATGTGCACTCTGACACACGCACACCCACACACTTAAACACACACACACGCACGCAGTGAGAGACTTTTCTCAAAATCTTCTCTATTCATTTCCCAAACTGCTCCTGATGGTCCGATCGGCACCTTTAATGGCAAATTACTGTTATTGGTCTGTGAACGGGTGAATCTGAAGACTGCTTCCACTAAAAAAGAATCATGTAAAATCACAGCTTAGGGACCTCTAAATCAGTCTTCGCAAAGAGTCCGATACTTCAACCAGTAGGTTCTTATAACTGCAGACCAGGAAGTTCCAAGATATGCACTACTTAAGATGTTCTGTCCCAGTCCTTCAGCCATCACGATCGGCCCTTTGCCAAAGTTCCTTAGAACCTCACACGGGTCCATTTCTCCTGCTTCCAACATTAACTTCAGAACGAAACTGTTCAACTGCTGCGTAATCCATCCCACCCACTGCCAGGTTCATTGTTAATCAGACAATCATAGTTATTCTAAATAAACACTGTAATTGGTTATTTTGTCACGGCTAATCAGTTAAGCAACAAAATAATAATATGAAAGAAAACCTTCAATTACATCATAAGTATTTTTTCTAAATATTGGAAATATGTTATTTTTTAGGTCACTAATATTCATACTGCAACAAAATTTGATTTACTGGAATCGTTTCTAATCAGATTAACCTTTGGTCGGGAAAGGATTAAGGATATCTACACTTATGTTAAATGTCATGAAACCGTTATTCAAATAAACAAAACGAGTATGGAGGTGAGGTCTTCTTTATCCAGAGATACATGATTCAAGTACTCATACATGAATCACATTTCACCCTGAGAATGTCATTATGTATGATTCTGGTGGTAACATCTCATCAAAGATATCTGCAATATTTACTTAAAACAGCATATTTCCGGTTTAGAATTAGAATTATCTATGGAAGTCATTTATGAAGACATTTGTGACATTTATAGTCAGGTAACAGCTTGCATAACTCTTCTGTAGCTATTAAATAGATTTACAGCCCAAACTCTTATCCCCTTAAAAAACAACAATGGAAATCCTCCTCCATACATCAGACAAGACTAACCGGGACTGCCTTCATCGTTGAGTTATGGAGAAAGTAAATTATGGGCTGTTTTGTCCTCTAGATGTCGCTCTTACTCTTAATTCCAAACACTGGTTGTTGACCAGTGGTAAAGATCCTCTTCCCAGCAGCAGCAAACTGGGCCATTCATCTGAGTTAGAGGAACCTAACAAGTGCTGATGCCTCCCTGCAGGGCAGGAAGAGGTCAATTTGTGGCTCGATGAGTGGAAGAATGATGAGAGTGATGTACAACAGCTTTGACTTTCACCAGATCTTAACCATCATCTGGTGAGATGGAGGGATACTCCACTATCATTTATTTAAAGTTTAAATGAGAGAAGATGTTTACGATTATGCTGGTTTTATGGTAAGCCTCTGCTGAAATATTAAAACTAACCATATTGGAATTTATTTTGAATATCAGATTCTATTTTATAGCAGTAACGGAAGCATTTAAATCCAAGACCCGTCTGTTTTCATTCCTTAATTAAGTCCAGATTAAATATCTGATTTCCAATGATTACAAAATACCTCATTGTTAATGTCCCTGCCGCAGGGCAGGACCAGTTTCCGCATGTTACGGAAAATGGGTCTTTCCAATTGTTGTCTAACACCATTGGATAGATGCGCATGTCATTACTGATTTCTTCAATTTGATATTTTTATATTATAGATACCTTCTCATCTCAGTTTTCTCAAATTCCCAGCATTTTCTAGATTCAGTTAAAATTTTCACTGATATTACGATATATAATGCTGAAGCCACCTTAGCTTGATGGTTGTAGCTGATGTAACAAAGAACAAGGAAATTAATCAGAATAAAATCCTTATCTTGGTTCATAAGTCCACGCAAACTCGTTTCTGAAGAAAAATGATTCGGCAGGATTTTTATTTGGAACATAAGCCTGATCCAAAGAGGCTTCGTTTTTCTCCCTCTACCAGTGAGAAAGCTGTATTAGACTACATGATGCAGAGCAACGGAAACTGAATGTAAGAGTCAGATTGAGAGAGGAGTGGTAAGGTTGTCTGTGTAAGAGGAAAGTGAAGAAAACTCTGCTGATGCTGGTTAGACAGAGATGGATCTAACTCACCACACTGAGCTTCTTTCTCAAGAGGGTTCAAATTCTGAAGTGTCAAAGGTTTTTGGATTTAGAAAGGACTATGAATATCAGAAATATTCAACAGTAGCGGCATCTTAAGGTAATACCACAAATATCTCACAAATGACATCATATATCACCACAAACACATTGTGACCAAACTAACAGATACTTGATGCTGGTATTGTAGGAAAATGCATTTTTTCCCGGATCTGATCATATTTTGCATCGTCATAGTCATGATTTTCATCCAGAGTGGATCAGTCCTACAGCATTGACAATATGGCAGATGTATGTCCAAATTTTGTTACATTTATAAGCCATATAAGCATAAGCTGTTTCCACAACAGGTTTTAAAAAGTGAAGTTACCATTAGGTCATCGGTTTACTCAAAGAAACACTAAAGAGTCATCACAGAAATTCCTAGCTCTTGTGTGTACACAAGAAAAAGTCGTTATCAAGAACTTCGATTCCTGAAAATTCTTCAAATAATGTACAACCCATTTTAGGCGAAAGATGTCAAATAGAAGGAGTTTAAACTTTGAAACATTGGGGATCTAGTGATTAAAATGGAACCACGATGACAAGTTTTTTTTTTCTCAAAGCAAGAAAGAAATATGTGTCTTGAGATGATCCTCATATATCGCACAAGTAGAACCCTTGTGTCATTCAACATCTTCACATCATAGGCCCTTCACTGACCCTTTGGTGGGGGGCCTTGGGACCGCAATTTGAGAATCACTAGCATAGAAAATCCACTTGCAGTCAGTAAAGAAGCTAACCGCTAACTCCTCTAACCACTAATTACAAGGGAGATTATGGAAACCCCAGTGGTCCAGCAGGCCTGATACTGATACTGGGATTATGTTGTTGTATCAAATGTTTGGCTCGGGTCACAGTGTTTGCATGGAAGAACAAATTAGGAGCTCCTCTCATTTCCTTCCTTCCTTTCCTTTGTCCCTCCATCACCCCTCTCTTCTTATCCCTCCCTATTTCTCCATCTCTTTCTCTCTCAGACTCTGTGTCTCTCTGCCTTGCTCTGTTCCAAATTAGCTCCAAACTCTCCTTACCCGGCCGTCGTTACAGCTCCCTCAACCCAGGATGTGAAAATAAATAGATTGGGGAAAAGAGGAGGGGATGGAGGGAGGAGAAGGAGGAGAGCTCACAATGGAACTATTGTCTGCTGCCATATGCCCGTAGAAGAAGAGGGAAGATGAAGGTAGAGGGACGAGTGAGGAAGATGGGTGGAGAAGAAGAGAGCCAAGAGGAGGTTTGAGCGTGGGAAGATGAAGAAAGATGAGGGGAATGGGCCACATGCTGCCACAAGCCCAGAGAAGATGAGGGGAGAAGAAGGTAGAGGGACAAGTGAGGAAGATGGGTGAAGAAGAAGAGAGCCAAGAGGAGGATGTGTGGAATGCGTGGGAAGATTAAGAAAGATGAGAGGAATGGGCCGAAAGGATGTTTTGAGGGAAGAGGAGTAAAAGAGGGATTGGAAGTAGAGGAAGATGTGAAAGAAGAAGGGAGGAGAAAAAGGTTAAGACAAGAAGTTGCGGACGGGTAGAAAGTGGAAGAGGGTTAAAAAGAGTCAGTGGCGAGAAAGATCACTTTTGACTTTTCTTTCGACAAAACAATATTCTTTATTTATTTTATTCATTGGTTTTGGTGACAGATTTTATTGCACTTTAACATATAGCATAACGAACACTGCTTTCACATCTGTGTTCAGGAAGCTTCCAATACATTCCATCATTTATTTTTGTATCAAAATAAATCCCCACTTGTTGACGATATTGGACACTTAGTAGTCTGAGACAGGTAAGGGAGAGCGTGATCATGAAATTCCAGGCTCCCCTGTGCTGACCTGTTGCGAGGTCTTACCCTTCGGTATAAGATATAGAGACCAAAATAACGACTGAAGTTTAAGTATTCTGGGTTTTATATGTGCAATTGTTCTGCACAGTGTGAAACGATTGTTCGTACGATACTGCTCAAAAGTGCAACATATGTCCTTAGATAATGTTCTAAACTGTGCAATATATGGTTTTATTTATTTGTTTTCATTTTTGAAATTTGCCTAAGAGGACCGTGGACTGTCATATCGCAGACACAATTCTAAAGCATTCGATTGGCTCTTGTTTAACATCATCATTCTCTCAATCGGAAATATGCTGCCGGCAAATAAAAAAGTCCCCACCTGGATTCAAATAAGTAAATTGGTAAGAGCCTTCCTTTGGTAATTCCTGCAGTGATTAAAAGGTTACAGCCGACAAATTTTCTACCCATTGAGAATGTTTGGGATATGCTAGAGAAGACTTTATGCAGCGGTCCGACTCTCCCATCGTCAATACAAAACCTTGGTGAGAAATTAATGCACCTCTAGACGGAAATAAATGTTGTGATATGTTGTGAAATATTAAAATGTGTGACTTTTATTATTTGAGAGGCCAAAATCATAATCAAGACTGTTGTCATGATCATGATTTTAACCTCGATAGATTGTGCAGACCTAGTCTGAAAGATCGTGATTTTCCTCCGAGCATATATCCATATGTAAACCTTTGTGCAAAGTTTTGGCATCCAATAAGCTGCAAGTAGTTTTGATTTTATTGTTTTACTGCATCATGTTGGCCAGAACAAGAAGAGGCAGGAATTACAGAGAGAAGATAAAATGGTAGAGAAGAAGAAGGACAAAATGATAAAGAACGATTATCATAGTCTTGAACCATCTTCTTACACGATTCCTTCTTTTCTTAGTCTCTCTCTCTCTCTCTCTCTCTCTCTCTCTCTCTCTCTCTCTCTCTCTCATATATATTTTTCCATCTTTTCCCCTCCTTCCTGCCTTTTCTCGTTCCCTGTTTTTTTTTCTTCCTTTTTATCCACCAGAGTAGGAGTTCAGTGCTTCAGATGTGTATTCGGTAGTTTTGCAGACTCTCACACACACTAATGGGAAACAGATTGTTGGGCCTGTGAAGTGGAAGAAGATTGATTACCTGTATCTTGTTACTGAGCACACATACGTCCGTGCGCGTGCAGCAGGGGTGGCTTAGGGCATGCGCTGGGTCGGCGTATTGAACCATCACAGGGAAAATGAAAATAGACTGTTAAGGGTCGTTGTGTCAGTCAACCTGTGTGTGTCATCCACCAATTTATGGACAACAGTGTATCGCTATCAGAAAACATTATGTCTGATGCATAAGACTAATGTTTCAGGGTTGTAAATTACTGCCTATCAGAGAGGAATCCATGGTAGGGATGTTCCAGATCCTGATCGGAGACTTTTATCATGGAGTGGGGAGTGCCAACTTGTTTTCATAACACAGCTGTGCAGGGTGTAGAGATCATCCCAGATGGTTTTTTATACCAGGTCAAATAACTTTCTTGTGTTTTGGCGCAAGGTCTTCAAGATACCGGAATTTTAAACAGTAGTACCAGGCAAAATATAACTTTTAAAACCAGAAAAAAAGAAAAAAAAAACAACATGTGCAAGAAACCGCCACAGTGGCGACTGCTAATAAGCAGCAGCCAAAAGAATAAGAACGGTTTCAGGGTTGTAAAAAGTCTTAAATTTGATCATGTGAATCTTCGACGTAGTCTAAAATATGTTGAACTATTATGTATGAGATCTTAAATATGCTTTTGAGCCTTTTTATTCCCAAACAAACTATTGTGTTACACAGTTCTTTGAGGAAGTTAATTTACTTTACAAGTAACTGGCATTCTGAAAATCTAAAATCTCACCTATAAAGGTCTTAGAAGGTGAATATTTTATTATTTTAAAAGGTTGATATCAAAATATCTTTGAAAAAAAGTAAAGAATCTTTACATGAATGACTCAATAATAATTTACAGTCAAATGTGCAATTTTTGCAACTTCTGACACTAGACAGTTTCCAAAACACAAAAGAGAATGAGGTGCCATACTCGTATTAACCTAAACTCATCTTACATCAAATTCTTTTGAAACTTGTGGGAAAATGGAGCCGTTGTTAGTGAAGAGGCTTCTCTTTGATGTTTTTTTTTTTATATATATACTGAATGAAACGGTGGCTGAACAGAACTACCTCAGTGTTTTTTTTCTTATCGATCTGGATTGCGAGAGCAAAAGATGCATAACAAACAGCAGAGCGGGGCCATAGATGTGAAGCCTAGCAGCAAGTTCTAAAAAATAGATACATGGACATGGTCACTGTTACATGGCTGCTTAAAACTCCTTCTGGTTCCCACATATGATGCGTTGTTAAAACATCCTTTCCGGACTTTCTGTTACGCATCTACACAAAGTTTCTCTCCATCTCTTTTACTTTTATTGCCTCCCCTCCATCTCAGACCCCGCATTTTCCCGCCTCTTCGTTTATACAGAACAGAGGGGCAGAATAACGGTCCACCAGATTCGCCTTTGATACAATTTATAAAAGAGATAATTCAAATTCCCATCCGTGAATACTTGCCCCGTCATTGGAAAAAATTCTTTCACTCATAAGAGTGAAAATAGAAAAGAAAGAGCAACAAAAATGAAATAAATGTTAACATGTTTTACACAGCCACTCACACACACACACACACACACAGACACACCAATACAAAGATGTTGCTCCCCTTTGTGCAACGTTCTGATGCTCTTGAGTTAGTAATAACATTTAAAGAGGTGCTGATTTAGCATCTTCAGGACTGACCCACGCCAACGCTCTCCAACTTCAATCTTTATTCTAAGGGGAGATTACTGGATCCTCAACTAACTCTCTGCAAGAATGATTCCCCTTCATGTCAGTTGTTGGTTGCTTTCTTCATCCACGGACTGAGTCTAAACTCAAAGGATGTAATTTCTGCTTCAATGGCTTTCTGAATCAAAAGAAGTGAACCTTAAGACGTTGTTTGATCATGTTGTGAAGTAGCTCGGAGTTATAGGAGTTTTTGTTTCGCCAACCACCCCTGCAGATGAAAATCTACCTGAAATCCGGCGATTTTATTCACCTTTAAAAGCTTCTTATAGTCACTCTTTGACCCTTCTGGAAGCTACAGTGAAATAACCAAGTTCCCTTCCAGACACTACCATTTTGAGAAAAAGTATTACAATGTTGAATTTCATTGTACTGCCATGGATAATTTTCCATTAAGGCGAAATGGGTGTGAGTTCTTATTGTTTAAATAAAATGCTGTTTTAGGTTCAATTTAGTTTGAAGATCTTAAACAGTTTTGTCTGAGATACAAACAGAAATAGAAGAAATCACAGCATCGCGTCAATATTTATACCAGTCAATTAGAATGTTCCCTAACGGACTCATATTTATCCTGAAGATTGTTCTTGGAGAAACCTAATGCACAGAAATTAATTGTTGACTCTATTCAGCCTATCAGAGTCCACAGTCCACATGGATGACCCTAAAGCTGTGCCTACACTCTTTAATTTCAGTCAAAAATATTTTTTATTTATAATTCAACTCTTTATTAGTTTTGGAACATAATATAAAACAATATTGCTCATGAAATAAAAGAAAACATACATGTCAGACATAAGATTGACACTTTAGTAGAAACATTTGGACTGGGCTGATCTTTGCTTATGGGAAATAAAAAATACCAAGGAAGGACATTCCCAAATAAAATTCAATAAAGTGCCAATACCTTTTTTACATTTCCAACAGGTGCTATTGCTTGTTATTTTGAAAAGCCTACATGGTGTCCAATAGTATCGATGTAGTATTTCGGTGATCGGTGCTGAAATATCCTTATCCAGGGTGACCTAGTCCAAGTCAGATGTACTTTCCATACAGTTTTTGGCTATCTTAGTCAGTACAAATGACCTAGTAAACCAAATTCACCTTTGTCTCTGGTTGCACACGTCTTAATCACTTTGAATCTGGGTTTCTTCCGTGCCCAAAGAAAACCACTAATGAGATTTTCGTATTGTTTAAAAATGTAGGCTGGTATGCTGAGTGACAGCATCATGGATATATAGTTGAATTGGAGGGGCTATTGTCTTTTTAATGACATTCACATGAATGTAAAACACCTTTTTGTAAATGGTCATATTTCCTCCGGCACAATTTCCAACAACGGCTCTCCGCAGCGTTGTGTCCCATCCCCACTGCTTTTTTCTTTAGACGGACAGCTTCAGAACATCTCAGGAAGGAAGCTATCGTTTCAAGTTCTCTGACCACATTTGACTCACATTTTGAATTTGAGGAGAACACTGACCGTAATGTCAAGCAGGGACAACAGCGGATCCAGCTGTTGAGGAAGCTAAACTCCTTTGGTGTCAGTAAGACCATTTTATGTAACTTTTACCAAAGTTTTATCAAGAGTCTTTTGACTTTTCCATTTGTTTGCTGGTTTTATTGGTTGTCCATGAAGGACAGAAATCGTTTGAAAAATTATGTTAAGGTCTGCTCCAACATATTTGGAGTTCAGCTTAATGATCTGAGCTTCCTGTTGAATAAGCGAGTGGTCTAGAAGGCAGAGGGAATATTAGGTCAACCCGGCCTTGTTCTTCAGAGAGAATTCTCAGTTATGCCCTCAGGCCGGCACTATTGTGGGCCGGCAAGGAAAACTAATTGGTACGCTAATTCCTTCATCCCCTCTGCCATTCGACTTTTGAACGTCGGCAGTAGGTAACCAGTAAGGTGGGATTGTCTGTCTAGAAAGTAATCCATAAATATGTTTACTTGCTGTCACTGAAACTTTGATACATAAAGTCTGAATGCTGTTTTCAGTTTATGTATTTTTCTTTCTATTTATTTATACGAATGGGAAACTTATTTATTTATACAAATGGGAAACTGTTTGGGGAACTGTGGAAAAGGGCAATTCAATGTGAAACTGAATTGTCCTTTGGGATTAATAAAGTATATAGTTATAGTTATGTGTTCTGAGTTTCATACCTCTCACGGACTCTGTTTGAATATTTTTTTGGTACCGTCCTTTTTACTCTCCATCATCCATGTGCTGCTTAACAAACATGACTGACCGAGGCATCTGTGAACTTCTGGGATCTCCCCTTCCATGTAAAATAAATGCTGCTGAGAAGGCAAGTCTGAATTCAACGTTTTTGGCGCGGTGAAGTTGCTTCGCCGCAGTGAAAATTTCCTCCTCTCGGCTGACTCATTGGTCATGTTGACTTCAGCTCGGCTTTTGACACAATATTAACACAACAGCTCACTGAAAATTTGTTGGTGTGTGAGTGACTGTCCCTTTTAGTTTCAACACCATCCACATCATAAAGTTTGCTGCCGACACCACAGCTGTCAGCTTCATCACCAACAATGATGAGTCGGCCTACAGAAAATAGGTGGAGCAGCTGATAGCCTGGTGCATAAAAGCCAACCTCGCCCTCAACACCGATAAGACCAAGGAGATCGTAATTGACTGTAGGTGGAGTGGTCACCAGCACCATCTCCCATTGACTGTCAGCGGCTCCGAGGTGGCGCGGGTTCACAGCACCAAGTTCCTGGGGATTCATCTGCCGGATTAGCTGACCTCCAGGGAAAACACCAAATCTGTCATCCCAACAGCGGCCCAACAGCGCCTTCACTCCCTACGCAGGCTGAAGATGGTGGACCTCCCCATTCCGGCCATGACCATGTTCTACAGAGGCACTATTGAGAGCATTCACACCTACTGCATCACTTCCTGGTTCGTACAGCAGAGGAAAGACACAAACTGAACAGGAGAGAGAGAACTGCTGAAAAAATCATTAGTGCCTCGCTGCCGCGTCTGCGGGACATCCACACTATGTGCTGCGTGCGAAGAGCTAAAAGCATCATTAAGGTCTCACCGCATCCCTCTCATGACTTGTTCACACTCATGCAGTCCAGGAAAAGATACCGGAGTATCAGATCAAGGAGACTCAGTTCTTAAACAGCTTCTTTCCCTCAGCATTTAGACTACTTAACCAGAGAATTTGAACTAATCATAAGAGACCGTTCCTCCACTACTTAATTTATTCAATTTAGCGTAATCTTAATGTACTTATTAGTCCTCTTATTTATTAACTTATAATTTTACTTAATTTTTTATTAAATAAAGTCCATTTTGCTGTGAATTACTGATGTGAAACACAATTTCGTTTTTATGTGAAGCATAAAAATAAAGGAATCTTGAATGTCTGGGAAGAGGGTAGATTTTACTTCTGTTCCATTCCCGTTCCTCTCTTCTCTGACTTCTGTTTTCCAAATCCTCTACTCGGCTCCACAGCATTTCCAACCGCTTACTTTGTATCTCAGGTTCGCTCATATACTACTTAGCGGTGTCCTCCACGTTGGATATATGTCCTTCTGCTTCGGTTTGTCGCTCTCGTATGGCATTCACAGAGTTTTTCAAATTAGGCGGGGGTCACCATAGCAGATCATCTGTTTCCCTCTTTCCCTGTCCTATGCATCTCTCTTTGCCTTGATAAATGATAAGGGTTGTGTCACAACTGGCATCCGACTTAAAGCCTATGTCAAATCAATATGGGAACACAAAACTTATTTCCAAACCGGATCCTTGTTTCCAACGATCTCTCAAATACTGTATAAAAATCGTGTAGTCCGTGGCATTTGCATACATAACCTTATTTTGACAAGACGTTGGGCTTTGTCATTCACCTAAATGGACACGAGTTGTTAGAAATCTTTTGGGCCATTAAGATTTTGTCATTTGTTTTTTTCAATTCGTGACGTTTTGTTTTTGAAAACTGCCGGGAATGATTACAGTAGTTCTGTTCCTCAAAAGAAGAGCTCATTCAAAGAAATAAAACTTGCAAATAACCTACACTCTCATTACATAAACCTCCATTTCCTGTTCAGAGTGGTATGGACTTCTGTTCTCTTAAAAGGTTGCCACTTTCCCACAATAAACAGTCTGTTTAAACCACTTGTCAACAAGGACATCGCTCCAACGTTTCTCCTTCACAAGCAATTTTTGTCAATTTCCGCACTCAACCCACAAACACACACAGAAGACTTTAAAGTTTTTTATACGAAACCATGCTCTACATATTTATCTCAGGGCTGCTTGTGGTGCTGCCACAGCGTAATAGAAAATAATTTTGCAAATATTTCGAGACGTTTTGAACTTAATTGGTTTTAGTCTGGCTCCAGTTCTGGTCTTCAAACTCAGCATTTTGTTGCTACCTCTTGGGCAATTTGCCCTCCTCCTTTTCCATCTTTCCTCAACCCTTCTCCATGGTCCTCTACTTTCCCTCTTTTCAGACTGAACTGTGCGCAAGGGATGACGCACTTTCCAGCACTTGAGCTTCAGTTTCCCGTCAGAATGACACTCTTAAAAAGGGATGTGACAAAAGATGAGGTGAAAAGGTCACTCTTAACGACAGGACACAGTATTGTGTGATCTACACTAATGAATGGTGGAGTGAGTCAACAGCGTGCCAGTGGATGCCAGGGCTAGAATCTACAGCATTGGGTACTGTACGTACCTCTCATGTTCCACTTTCATTGGTTGCTGTAAAGTTAGTTGGAGGTTAAATAAGTTCCTTTTTATGTGGCAAGAAAGAAAATGTCTGTTTGTTGGATTACAAATGTCACCCAGATAGCAAAGTGCTGCTTCAAAAACAAGCCTTTTCAGGCCTGTGTCATTATTTTCTCTCTCTGTTTCTCTTAGATTTGACTGTCACTCTTGAGGTAGTCTACCCATTTGACCATTTTGCACAATTTAGATTTTTCATTCCTTTACTGTTGGCTAGACTCATATAAAGTTGACAAGAAGGGATTAAACATTGAACAGAATTAAGAAAAGGGCTTTCCTTCTTTTTCAACCGAATTGTTCCCAAGAGCAACCCAGCTTCATTTTCTGAACTGAGTGAAATCTTTTTTGGGAACATTTCTTTCTTTCCAAGTACAAATGAAATGATCGTGTCCTAAAAATGACTGCCACCAATGTGAGAAAGGTACCTACAGTACCAAACGCTGGTGATTCGGCGGTCCGACCCGATGAGACGGAGGGAGACGCTGCAGAAGAAAAGGTAGAGGAGCCCTTATGGCAAGGAGGGAGCTAACATTATCCGATTACCTGTTCAGCAGAACATGGTTTCCTTTGGTATCAATCTGAAAACTTTGGCAAACGGCGAGTACTCTTCGTTGGTTTTTAAAGTCTATAGAGAACATTTCGTGGTTTTAGATTGTATCTGCCAATTCAACCTAAAACCGCTAAAAGTTCCCTCTAGAGACCGTGTTCTGTTCCTTTTGTCCGTTCTACCACTACTGTGCAAACATGGCAGCACAACATTGACTCCGGGGAAGAGAACCCGCCCCCTCTGTGGATATAAAGAACTTATTCTAAGCTAAAGTAAAAAAATTAGTATAAAAACCTACTGTGGTTATGTTTGGATACCCCTAAATTTTTCAAACGTACCTATAAAATATTTTATGAGTTTGCTAGATGTGTCCTCACAACAGAAGACACAGCGTGACAATTTTGTCCACATACGTGTTGCTATGCACAGCACTGATGTTTGTTTTATGTGAGTCATCGGCCTCCTCTGTGTGTGGGCATCAGATCAAAGATGGCATTGTGTTCTCCAGACATCCCTGATCGTGTATTCTTCCGGGTTTATTCACAACCACCCTCCTATAAACACCAGTTTTTCTCATTACTGCTGTCATTAATGGCACAGATTGACGCTGACGCATTTATTGACGTGCTTATCGACAGATTTAAGTGTGTGACTTTGGTTATGCACTGGCGCCGGCGGGCTGAGGATGCAATGGGTTGGGTTCTGAAAAGGACCTGAAGCTGACCTGAAGCTGACCGTGGCATGGATGGAAAGATGCTCTCACATCTGAGAGCGTTTCCTTCAATAATAGGTTTTCCCACAGAAATATTTTGGTAGCCAAGCCGTTAAGTAGTGAGCTTAAAGAAACTGGTGTGTGATGAATGAAGTGATAGAATGGCCATATTCAAATCTTTCTGGCTGTGAAACCAAACAACAATATGGACCTACAGAGTGTAGGACTATCGTCAGTCCCTCCATGAAGATGATATGTTCGCAACAACTAATGCAAATTCACCAAATCTGAATACATTTTGTATGATTTTGCAATTTTGTCCAACTTATCTCTGAATTGGACGTTGTTTCCCACAAGTTTGGCCAGAAATAGCAATCCCCCCCATTGAGCCCACAACTTCCTGAAGAGACTATATAGGAAATGGTCCTTTCCTACCAGAGGAATTGGCAGTGGACCTGGTCATGTCTGTAAGTAAGGTGTCTTGTTTTCATGTTGTGTTATGTAGATACCAAAACTTCCCGTTTGATTCTTTTTATATTTAGTACTCCTTTGGTTCGACATTGCTGCCCAGGGAGCTGAATGCATCACTTCCCGCAATTTATTATCCCCCCTAGACAGATCACCGTTTTCACTAGACATGACATTAGACATTGTATTGTTTTGTGGAAAATCCTCCCATTTGGTGTGGTTTTTCGACCTGTTTTCTTTAAGGGCGGGATATTTCTGGAAACTTTATTTATAGGGTCATGGCTAAGTGTCCTACTGTATCAAACAATAATGGCTGGAGGTCTATTTAGCTTTTTCTAATAAGTATCACAGCTAACAAATACATATTTTGATTCTGCGCCACTGTGTTATCTACACTGCATTAAGTCAGTGGTTGGGATATATTTGGCTGCAGGTGAACATTTTGTCCTGATGTTGATATAGGACGCAAGAAACATGTACAGTTTAACAATCATAGAGACTTTGACAAGGACCAGCTTGTGATGACTAAATGACCGGGTCAGAGCAGTTCCAGAACTGCAGGTCTTTTTGGATATTCCTGGTGTGCATCCACTAAATTGTTCTAATGAAGGCCAATTGGTGAACTGGCGTAGGATCATTGACGCCCCGGGGGCATTGATTCATACGGGGCTATGAATCAATGACAAGGCTAGCCCGTGCTGTCTGATACCTCGGAAGAGCTACTGAAGTACAACATGCTGAAAAATGATGCCGGATCTGATGTAGAGGAATGAGACCACACCATGACATCACAGGGTGCTGTGTGGGGCTGTGTAGTTGTAGACTGGTGACGACCCCTGTCTGCTGCTAAAGGTGCATACAGACGTTCTATACTTATAGATTTTATTTATAGAACGTTTTTTTATAAATACTCAAAGTCGCTTTACAGTTACGGTTAAATAATTTCGGGTGAGTTTTTACATTCAGATGTGTAGTTGCCTGTCAACTGGTGAAATTGCTAATGCTGACGATACTGCCGTCAAACAATGAGTGACTCATGCCAAACTTGGAAAAATAGAAACAGTCACGTTGCGTCGCCTGCAGGGAAAATGAGGGTCTTCTATTAATGTGTCAGATACGACACACTCATACGAACACACATGCTGGGAAACATGCACAAACAGATAATAATAATAATAATGGTAATAATACATTTAATTAATAATGCACTTTACATTTGGACCAAATCTCAAAGTGCTACAAAGTAAAAGCAGATAAAAGCTTTAATAGAAAACTCTATAAAAACATGACCAAAAAGGAGCAATGTTAATTAAAAGTTATAGGTACTGATAAAAAGGAAAGTATTAAGTCCTTTTTAAATGTGTCAGTCATCTGTGGAGCCCTCAGATGGTCAGGGAGGGCATTCCACAGACGAGGGGCAGCAGAACAGAAAGCCCGATCACCCATGGTGCTGAGCTTAGTCCGGGAAAGGAGGAGGCGGTATGAGTGGGTAGAACGGAGGGATCGTGTTGAGGTCAGTGGGGTGAGTAGTTCTTTCAGGTAGGGGGGTGCGTTACCCTGGATGCACTGGTGAGTGAGGAGAGAGATCTTATAATCAATCCTGGTGGAGATGGGAAGCCAATGAAGGGAATGAAGAACGGGGGTGATGTGTTCGTGTTTACGAACTCTCATCAGGATCCTTGCAGCACTGTTTTGAACATACTGAGGTCTTTGAGACTTTTATCAGGGATCCCGATGAGAAGGTCGTTACAGTAATCCAGTCGGGAGGAGATGAACGCGTGGACCAGCTTTTAAGCATCACTCAAAGTGAGTGAAGAACGGAGTTTGGAAATATTTCTGAGATGGTGAAAGGAGATCTTGCAGATGTGTTTGATGTGGGATTCAAAAGTGAGTTGAGGGTTGAATCTTACACCGAGGTTGGTGACTGATGAAGAGAGGGGAATGTCGTGACCAGAGAAAGTAATACTGGTTATGGAGGAAGACTGGGTCTGATGTGGGGTGCCAATTAAAATTGCTTTGGTTTTGGAGCTGTTCAACTGGAGAAAGTTGTTTTTCATCCACACCTTTATCTCCTCCAGACAAGCGCGGAGAGTTGACAGGGTAGATGAAGATGACGATGAGGATAGAGAGGCTGAGGAGGAACATGTGTCAGTTTTTATGTAGATTTGTGTGTCATCAACACAAGATACACACACGGACACGAACGTGAACATTCTCGCTCAGATACATGCACACAAACACTCTAACAGACGCGCAAGCACAGGCACATCGAGTCGTAGCACATACGCCAAACCAGCCCCATTATATTAGGAATTAAATTCAATGTTGAACGCAAGGCAGATATTTAAGTCTCTGGACGGCCAGATTATTATAACCGCCGACAACTGGAGTAAATTGATTATCTGATCATCACGGTGCCTGTCAGTGCGCAGATAGATTCAGCATCAGGTGAACAATTTGTCCTGAGAATGATGAGTTTGAAAAAAAAAATCATTTTCCAAAGAATTTCGAAAATGCTTATGGGAAAATGCTTACGGGCTGGCAATATTAATTTTATGGCAGATTGGTTTGGATATAACGCACACAAGTCCTATAATATATATAATGTATAATTAACACCTCTGGAAGAAAGAGTTGACAAAACAATTTTTTTTTTATTTACTTTTTTTAATAAATTAGGGGACATGATTTAGAAAATAAAGGGGAAAGAAAATAATAGAGAAAGTCTTCAAGATTTATCCAGCTCTGCACCAAAATTAAATTTCCTTTCTTGGTTTACCAAGAAATGCTAACCCTCATGGTTTCATGGAAACCCGAGTAGTAGGTTTTGCATCAAATATGTGAAAAATATGCAGAAGTAATTATAAGGCTTTTTTTTCTCTTTCTCAATTTATTACTGAAACTAAGTTTAGTTCTGAAACTATATTTAGTTCTGAAACTATATTGCAGGGATTTTTAAATCTGGTGTTCAGTTTTTCAGATATTTACCTTAGAAAATATGGAAATTTGACAAATATGCTCCTACATTTAAATCCAGAACAAACATATACGCTAGCCCCGTGTCTAACACTATTGAGTCTTGACCTTACAAGCTTTGTTTTGGTTTTATTGACTCTTCATCCTTCCCGTTCTTCCCTTCCTGTCTTGCTATTTACTTTTTGTCGCTTTGGTAAATCACTTTTTATTGTTCTTGCCCATGGGTATTTTCACGAGTGGCATGTTTTTACTCAGAGGTCTTAACCATGACTTCTTTACACCATCCACAATGTTTTTAAGCTTTTCCTGACACTGCCTTTTAGAAACTCATGAGGAATGTTGTTGCTTACGTGCCTCAGAGCATTAAGATGTTTTCACTTTACAGAGTAAATGGCTCCCCCCCCCCACCCATGAAGGATAACTGTTGCATGGTAGTTCTCAAACTTATTTTCCATAAGGCAACCTTTTAGTTTGCCAAATACCAATGGAAAAAAAGTGAAAAACATTTTTGGTTGAAAAAATTGCCATACCATACAGAACTCAGTACACAATAGAACTCAATAAATCTTTTGGTGATTTATTAAACAATAAATGTGTTACGTGTTACAAATGTTTACAATCATCACTCATTCAATGAAAAACTTTTTTTTGTCATTGTGCAACAACAATTGAATGAAATGGTAGTTACAATTAAACTGAGTAACTAATGGAATATCTCCTCCTTCATGTCTGTGGTTTTTGGTTCTTGTGATTGTTATGTTTCCAACAGGAATTTCTGTTGTTTTTTTCCTGTCATTCAAAATCCAGGCGAACACGATTGCCTTTGTTGTTTAAAGTTTACGGCAGTGAAGGTTTGCACTGATATATATAAAAGCTGTATATTAAACTTATTGTATTCTTGGAATTTGACTAAAGTTTCTAATTAAATAAGATGAAATGACAAAAAACAGCATTTGCTTCAAGTCAAAAAATTATTTTAAATAAATAATGAATAAAAACATGCTACATATCAGCTCCTCAGTATTACCTAAATATGAATTTTTTAAATTCAGATATTTCAGCGACAGTTACGAACAACAATTAACTATAAAATGAACATCTGTGAAAATGCTAAGTAGAAGAGAAAAAAATAAAATAAGGGATTTAAATCAAGCAGAGAATATAATAAAACTTGACAAATAGATTATTCTATTTAAACCATAATTAATATATACGGTAAATAAAAACTAAATTAACATGTTCAAGTTGGATAAAATGCTAATATTTTTGATAATAATATAAAATAAGTTCTATACATTTCAGGAGTTTCATTTGCAGATTTTGAAGTCATATATTTCAGTGCTCTACACTACAGTCTGAATTTTGTTAAAATAAAAACTCACACATGCTACCCCACTTGATAAACTCGACTGTTGCTCACGTCAGAACGGCTAGACTGGAGTTTCTTGCTGTTTCATTGTTATCATTAAATTTTTTTTTTTTGGGTGTCAAACCCTCTATATCAAACAGAGCCCACTGCTCTGAAGTTCGGCCAGAAACTTAATTCAGTTGTATTCTGGGATGTTAAATAAACAATTAACCAGTACAACCAATCGAGTCAAAAGAGAGAAGGTAACATGAAGAAAATAAATCAGCTCCAGTGTTTGAATACAATCTTTAGTCTCATTGCTGTTTTTGACTTTGTCCATCAGGCCCAGCTGCAGCGCTCGTTGGACAGCTCCGTCTCCCCTCATTCCCGGACCCTGATTAGCCGACGCAGCAGAAAGGAAGCGGCGATGGGGCTGGGGACAGACAGCCACGGACAGGGTGGCAGTCCGCTGTCGGAACAGGACTCTGGCATCCTGGATGTGGAGGATGAAGAGGAAGATGAGGATGTGAGAGAACAACAAGCAAAAACTTGAAAAAAAATGATGAATTATCATCCAGTCAATATCAGTCTCTCACATTTTTTCTAATTGGTCGCTGATGCTGCAATGTCAGATTTTGATTTTTTGACAGTTTTTTTTCCACTGAATGGCTGGATTGGTAAATCTACTTTAAAGCCTGTTAATAGGTAGATATAGAAAGAAAAATTGAAAGAAAGAAGGAACGAACTACATTATTTCCCACAGACAAAATGAATTATGAGCTATTATTATTGCTCTCTGGATAAGGACCCCTTAAATTTGAAGGTCTTTATTTGTTTTAGTGTAAAATTTAATATATTTCAGTGTTAATTGTTGGAAGAGGTTTTCTTGAATCTTCAGGAGGTTACATTGCTTGATTTTGGTTCGCAAATTCATGGCTATGAGGAGCAGCAGGTGTCTTTAGCACGGCAGTAAGATGGGGCAAAATATAACCTGTCAATACTACAAAATGAACACAAAGCATTCTAACTGAATTCTTCTGGTCATCCCTCTCGGGTACTTTCTGTTGTTCAGCACTCAAGGAAAGAGAAGTACAATGAAGTGGAAGAGAATAGAGCTGAACTTGTGAACCCCGCGTCACCGTTCTGTTTTAAAGTCCCAGTCGTCGGCTTATTTACGTCCTGTAAACTTGACTCAACCCTCTTCACCGGACGACCTTGGCTCGAACAAAGACCTGACCCCCTCGCCGCCAGGGTTACGACTGCGTTGGCGCCGATGGTTGGCATCACCGCAGCCATCCCTGCCCCTGCCATGTCTTAAACTGTGGTCCCCTGTGGCTCTGCATCCTCTTTTCTTCTGCAGGCTTCTATTTGTTGACCTGCTTACCTGCACTTTTATCCTCTCCTTCTTTTCCCTTCGGCCTCTTTGTCTCTCTTATTCCCCTTTGCCCAATCTCTTTTTTTCAACCTTTAAACTACATGTACCTTAATGGATCTCTCTCCCTCCAATCTCTCCCTCTTCCTCTGACTGTTTGTTCGTATTGTTCCAGGACTGTGTGTTTTTTTTGAAGTGACATGAATGCTCACTTTGTGCTGCTCCTAAAATGATTTTCACAGAAAGCAGACTTTCCAGAGGGCAGGAGGGCATATGGTTTTTGCCTTATGTGGGTCAAACGGGTAAATTGCCACTGTGCTGTTCTCTAAAAAATGGAGGATATGGCCAGAGAGGAAGGAATGGAATTCAGGAGGGTTAGAGTCATAGATGGAAAGAAAGAGAGGAATGAAGGACTGGGGACACTGTCAGAAAAATGCTTTCATCCTCTTTCCTAGTCTGTATGTGTGTTGGAGAAATATTATATGAATCGTTTTATTAACCAATCAATTGAAGATCAGCAATAAGAAATGGCTGTAAGGCAAAGCTCTCCACTTACCAGTAGATCTTTGTTCAAGCCCTCTTCCATGGATTGAGTTCTCAGCAGTAACTGAAAGTATGAGGTCAAGGACATAGGCGGTTGGCATTAGCTTCCACAGCCTTAGAGATCAGGTGTGGACCTTGGACATCCGGAGGGAGTTTGGCAGGATTTGCTGCCTTACGTCGAAAGGAGACAGTTGAGGTGGTTCATTATCTTATTCGGATGACTCCAGGATTCCTTCCTTTGGAGGTTTTCCAGGCACGTCCAACTGGGAGGAAACACAGAGGGTAGACCCAGAACTAGGTAGAAGGATTAAATACAGTGTATCATCTGGTCGAGGAATGCCTCGGAATGCTCGAGAGGTCTGGAATACCCTTCCTAACCTTCTGCCACGCCAACCTTACAACGGATAAGCAGAAGAAATGAATGGATAAATAAATAAAACGATTAGCCCTCTCATCATGTGCATCAGTTAGCCCTGGGCCTCCATGAAGCTGTCACTGGTTAACCAGTTGTCCTTCCTTAGACCACTTTGGTAGCTGCTAACCACTGCAGACCAGGAACACCCAGCTAGACCTGCAGTTCTGACATGTCTGGAAATTCTTCTAGCCATCACAACCTGGTTCTTGTTATTGTTCCTCAGATCCTTTCGCTTGACCTTGATCAACTTCAGGACAAAATGTTCATTTGCTGCCTAGAATATCCCACCCACTGACTGATGCCATTTTCAAGTCAGTTGAATCTATACAGTGCCAACTAACAATAAATGTTATCTCAAGGCACTTTCCAAAAACAGCAGGTCTAGAGTCTTTGGTCCCAACAATTCCGGCATGAGCACGCACTTTGTGATGGTGGTGCTCAAACGATTTGTAATCTTAATGCAATAAAATTAATTACCTTTTAATACATACCTTAAAGCTACAACTACAAGACAAATGAAAAACTTCATTCAAATAAAATTTGATAATCCGTTTATCATTTTAATTATTTAAGCAAAAATGTCAAAAATGATTTGGTTCCAGCCAAGAAAGATCTGTGGCTTTTCCTTCTTATGATCTATTAGGCTTTAAGTTTTGGAGTGCTGATTTGACAATAGAAGCAGCTAGACAATGAAAGGAATGGCCAGATGAATACATATTATTGTTATTATAATTAAATACTGTATTCATGGTTAAGATGGTCACAACAAATCAAGGGGAGACGCACCACGTTTTACTATAAACACAGGTCGATTGAACCAAATTAGAGAAAATCGAATCAAATAAACTAAGTATTTACAAACATGGGGGTGTGCGGTCAGTAGAGTCAGTGGTGTAAGGTGTGCATGAGTGGAGAACGTGTGAGGTTGTTATAAGGTGCAGAACTAAACTAGGATGCATGGTGCCTTTTTGGAGGAGCAGTGAGAGAATGAGAAGTCTGCATCATGGCCTTAAGTAAAAACAGGAACTCCTGGGTAGCATTTGTGTTCCTGGTAACCCAACCAACCCCCTGCACAAAGACACAAGTTACCAGTTCTCTGTCTCTCTCTCTCTCTCTCTCTCTCTCTCTGAGAGAGAGAACCAAGGGAACATAGCAGTTAAAGTAGAATCTTATACAGAGAATGATCCTTTCCTGTGGAATTCTTTGATATGCTGAACATCAAGTCTGACTGTGCACTTTGTTTCTCACTGTAGATCCCAGGAGCTCAGGACTTGGTGGATTTCTCTCCAGTTTACCGCTGTCTTCATATCTACACTGTGTTGGTGAGGTCATCCCTATATTGGTAGAACTTCAGTCATTCACTTGATGTTGATTTGAGCCACAAGCATGTTTATACAGCCTGTTTTAATGATGGCAACCTCTAACTGTTGTGAACCATCTCTAATACATCCATCCCTTTGTGCATTATTACTGACCCAAGTTACAATATTCTTCGGTGCACATAAGGCCTATGATGATAACCTCACCACCCTAACATAAGGTCACATTATCCTACTTCACAATATCTTTGAGATTCAAGTCCTAGTAAGGATGGCTCTGATTGGTCCACACCACCATTGTAGGTTTCCGGGATTCATATAAAATGGCTTAAAGTCATACTAACAATAATAATGACAACCTTTGTTAGTTTCAACACAGACAACTGATAATCAATCAAAAGAATCATTAAATGTGGTGTATCATTATGCATAGACGTTACAAAGTCTCCTTAAAAACATTCCAGGAAGGATTTTGTCAAAAAGCATTGGAGCATTCTGATGCTACCTGAGAGGTTGTGTTATTGTGTCATCTTATACTCTGTGCCCCTTAATCCTTCAATGATCCTGATTTCACTATCATTACCATCATTATCAGCTTCTATAAGCTGACAGACTTTCTTGTACTTGCAAATAAATTAATTCCCGCATGCTTATTTGCTTGAAAAATAATATTTATTACAACAGTTCGGTACTAGATCTGCATCAATCAAAATATTTTTGTTGGAATCCCTGGTAGGTCCAATATTTATCACTGTCATAGGCCCCTTGTAAAATACAGGATGCAAAATATTTGTCTTGTCTTCTTCTTCTGCCACAGACAACCCTTGGCTTCCTTACATTTTCTTGGGGCGGGTAAAAGTTCATAGATTTATCAGAATCTGATTTAATGCGGGCAAATCTGCATACACTGATTATCTATAACGCTAAAACCACCTGACTTGTATTGTGTATGTCCCATTTTACCACATGTTCCAACACCTTTTAATCATACCCATTGTTAAAGTTTCCATTACTTTGTGCTCCAGTAGCTCTTATGTGGGATCAGACAACAGGGGTTAGCCGTAGCTCCAGAGGTGAACCAGTGAGCCTAATACTAGTTGTCCTCTCTTAGACTTTGGTAGACACGAACAAATTTAGACCGGGAACACCCAACAACAATTTTTCCAGTACCTCTTGCTTGTCCATTTTTCCTGCTTCTGATATCTCAACTCCAGGATAAAATGTTCACTTGCAGCCTGATATATTCCAGCCACTGACAGGTGCCATGTAAGGAGACAATGTTAGTCCGACTTCACCTGTCAGTGGTTATGATGTTATAGATAATTGATGTTTCAGCTTTATGATATGACTGAGAGAACAAGTCATATGTAAACAAAATGACTCTGCAGACGGGTGAACAACTACTGGATGGCAGAGCTTGGTGAAATCCAGGTTTTGTAAGACCCTGAGATGGTCTATGTGTTTTTGTGGACTAATTATACTGTCTTTATTGAAAAGACAAATTGTTAATTGGTATTACTTGGATATTTTTCAGAGGAGAAAGCTAATTTAATTTAAAACTGCATGCTGTGTAATTGAATAATATATTTTATTTTAGAGTTTATCAGCGCTAAGGAATGAGGCAAGAGAAGGTAAAGTAATAGAGTTCGGAGCCTGTTACCCCGTTTAGAAATCCCCAAAACGGAACATGATGCCGTAAGATGAGGCCTCTAACTCCAGTCTGGCTTCACTCCAACCAGACCGCTTCAGTGTGTGTGTGTGTGTGTGTGTGTGTGTGTGTGTGTGTCTCATCTTAGTTGGAGTGAAAGTGACATAGTTGGAAGTGTTGACTGGGCCATGACTGGGTTACTTGCACATTTGGGGTCTGCGTGTCTAAAGGCCTGTAGGGGCTGTGACCGGGGCAGCCCTGCTAGGAGGTCGCCTGTTTCTCTTCAGTTTGTTTGCATGTGTGTGTCTGCCTCCCTCTGGCAGGGGCACAGGAAGTGCATGAACTTTGACAGGAAGGAAAAAATGAACGGGCAAAAAGAGCGATGAAGGGGAGAGCAGAAAGGGAGAGTGGGGTTAGCAAACGGTAAAGGGGGGTGAAATGATGGGAATGAGAGAAGGCGCAGAAGATTATGAAAGATTAAGAGGGAGTGGAGAGCGAGGTTTAATGATAGCGAAGAAGGAGACACAAGTTGAATGGGGTGAGAACTGGGAATATTTGATGTTGATGAAGAAGGGATTACGAGAGCAGAAAGAAAACTAGGACAAAATTGCTTCTTAGGAAGCTTTGTTGTGGTTGTTGAACCTTCCAGGAGTTCAGACTTTAGATATTTAAAGGTAGATTCAGAGTCTAAATTGTAAAAATTACCAAACTGCATCAATAACTGGTTCCAGCTGGACTTGACCAACCCAAACCTGATCACTACCAGTCCTGTTCAGTCACATCATCTCTTTAATATACCTTCTTCAGAAGCAGGTAGTTTGCTCATAAGTCTCACCAGTCAGTATGCCAAAATCAACCCAACTTCAAGAAAGTGATTGAAAACGATCAGTCTGAGAAGGGATCCAAAGCTATTTCTAAAGCTCCGGGACTCCACAGAGAGACACATTATCTACAAATGGAGGAAGGCTTGGCACAATAGTAAACTTCCACAGAAGGTTTCAACCTTCCAAAGTTCTCTTACGAGCACAGAGAAGGTCACAGAAGATCCAAAGAAACTTCAAAGGAACTGCAGGCCTCTCTCCCAGACACTGGACAAGAATGGCGTCGAGAAAGCTAATCCGAACCCAGAAGAACATTTAGGCTGGACTGAATTTAACCAACAACACACCTTAATGGCCCTCAGAGCGTCTCTGTGTTGATGAGTGGAAAGTTGAACTGTTTGAAGACAGGGGTCCCGTTCCATCTGGTGTATACCAAACACAGTATTTAACTACTGTAGAAGAACATAAGACCTGCGGTCAAACATGGAGATGCAAGAGGAACGTTGTGGAGATGTCAGTTCATCAGTCTGTGGGTTGATGTTTACGAAGCAAGATAATGATCCCAAGAATAAGATGGTGTTCACAGATGAATGGCTCTAGTCAAAGTCTGGACCTGAACCCCTTTGAGATGCTATGGTGGGACCAGAGAAGAGCAGTTCATGTGCACATACTCTCCTATTAAATACTAGAGAAAGTAGACTGGGTGGAAGGAAGTTACACTAGAGGGAGAGGAGGGACACTTGGTGAAATGATGGAAAAGAAAATAATCATAAGAGGGGAGAGGAGGTGAAAATGGATGGATAAAATGAGGAACAAGTGATAGTGACGAGAGGAGATAGGGAGAGTAAAGGTCAGTGATGGTGTCACGGCGACGTTTGCTTGGACCAGAGATTAAATTGGCTACAGAGCGATAAGGAGCAGAGAGGAGGGGAAGGAAAGGAGAGAGGTTACTGGGAGGTGAAAGGGGCAAAAACAGTTAGAGGAAAGTGAAACACGGCACAAAGGGAGGGAGATTAGAGAGGGTTACCCCGGAGGTGGGAGAGAGTAAAGATGGAGGGATAAAGAAACTGGTTGATGGGAAAGAGACAAGAGAAGGGAAAAGAGTGCATTCTGTCTCAGAGGTGTTGAAAGGTCTGACCTCTTCCCCTCTGAGGTCAGCCCAGCTCGCTCCTTCCTCTTTTTTCCTCTCTCATGCTGAAACTATTTCAATCATTATACTGGTGTCATAGGGGTTTCATTGACAGGCCGTTGGGGAGAGATATGGATTTATTATTTGCAAAGAAAACCATGGTGTCCAGCGCGGTCTGCTGTACTGGGCAAGAGGATGGACTGGAAAATTATGGAAGCAGACGCACTCAGTCCGATCATTACATGAGAACGGCTCGTACCTACTCAGACACGAGCATGTAACACTCTAATTTATTTTTCTAGTAAACTTGGATGTTGAATCCCATTTGCAATCAAGATGACCGCTTTTTTGCCTCTCTACCGACCACGCTCCGCTCTCCGAGTCCCCCCCCCGCCTTTTTTTCCACCTGTGAAGTCCCAGATTTTCCAGCGGTGGTCGAAACAATCTTCCCTTCTACACGTACCCACGTGTTGAGCCGTGATCAATGTAAACAGGCCTGGAAAGCAGCACGCTGAACACAGCGGAGCCGAGGATTGAGAATTAAGCAGCCAATCTTCAGAAGGCTGGATGTCACAGTAGTGCTCTGACGTTCTAGATTGTTATCCCCGACACAAAATCGATAGTGGGTTGTTGTCATCAGTATGTCTGCGCTTCATTTTAAAAAATTTTTATCAAGCATATCCGGCAAGTTACACATTCTAGTTTCACCAAACTTTAATCTTCATTTAACATTTTAACTGTTCCTCCACTTGTTTAATTTTGCTTGCTTCCTTCTGCAAACGTCATGCTGAATTTTATTTTTCCCCTGAGATCTAGGGAGTGGACGTGACCTGCCAGTACAAGGGTTTTTTCTTGCTCAACCAAAACATAAGAACATGAGGCTGAAAGCATTTTTGCTTGACAAGGTCAAAATAAAGAGGTGTAATTAAGATTATTCAACTTGGACTGGAATTTTGTTAGTACTCCTTTACATCTTTTGATACACAACGTTGAACTTAATTTATCCTTGTTTTTTCTCCCTACTTCATCAACCATGACTAAAGCGAAAACTTTCTGCTGTTTTGCTCTATATTTGTGGTAGAAGTCACAGGTAGGTCAGAAAACCAACGCTGCCTTGTCTGGGTTCATTGGACACAGAGGATTCTAGGTGTCTGCATGCAGCTACAATTGGCTTGTCCTTCACTTCCTTATTGATGTCCTATTGAAATCCGTACGTGACCTTTGGAGAATCTCAACCCTGATAGGCAATGGCATTTGCAGCTTCACATGAATTTCTCACCCAATTTTTTGAAATTTAATTTTGGGTGTCATTCGCGTCACCCAGAGCAAATTCCCGACTACTTGCTCCTTTGCATTGGAGGTATTGCGTGTAAATGCTCTGAGGGAGCTCGGAATAGAACCGATGCTCCTTAACGTTGAAACCCAGATGTAGGCCCTCGCTGGAGGAACTTTATATCTCATCTGGCCTGGGAGTGCCTTGGTAGCCCCAAGTATGAGCTGGAGAGTGTTGCTTGGGAAGAGGGATGTTTTGAAATCCCTTCTCAGCCTGCTGCCGCCTAGGCCTGATTCCGAACCCGAAAAATGTATGAATAGATAGAATATGGTACAGGTTGTCATAATACATTTTATTAACATAGTAAATATCCGCAAGGAATTGATGTTCTCGACAAGGATCTTTTTGAGGTCATTTAATACATTGTGACATGTGAATGGAAAGGTTTTCTAAAACTTTCACTCGATGTTTGTCCACTTCCTTGTACATTTGTTGTGTCATGCTTTGATAATGGCTACTCTTTGCCTTCAATGATATCCAGTGTTAGTAATCTGCTTCGTAATACTGGGCATTAAATGCACGTTTGCTGGAAACATGCAGAAATATGAACAAAATTAAATTGGTGCCTTTTCTCATTCTCAACATTATTTTATATTTTGTTTTGCACGAAAATAGCTTTTCGTCCAAAACAGTGCAATTATAGTGAGGAAAAGTTACACTATGTTTTACTTTTAGTGTCTTCTCTTTTTAAATCTCGGCACATGCCTGGAAACCACAAAGAATACTTTGTTAAATCGTCCGAGTGTCTACGTATATAAATTCCCACGTCTTACCATAGTGATACCAGGTGTTAGTCACCACCAGAGCCTGGTGGTCGGCAATGATGGTGCTTGTTTTGTTCTGCTGGTCTGGTCAGTTTGTAAAGGGGGCATGTCATGTTATCAGTCCAGTCATGAGCTCTTATCTCTTAGCTCACCAAGGACTCTGGGTCCTTGTCTGAACCCAAGATAGACCCAAGCTCTCTCTGTCTCACCCACCCTCACAGATAAGGAGGGCTTCTGTTGGGTGGGAGGAAAAGATAGGAAGAGGTCAAGTTTAGAGAGATGATTGTTTTAGTTTTGATGTCTGACGCCAGCAGGACCAGAAGAGAAACCATAGCCAGTGATCAGAGACACATGGCTCTATTTTTCTCTCTGAGTAACTTTCCTTCACACGACCTTATCTCCATGTTTCCATCATTCAGTGGTTTATAGCAGTTAGTTTTATACCTCATTACATCCAACCTCCATTAGAATCAATAACACCATCAATCAATCTGAAGCATTCGGCGGCACTTTTCTCTGTTGTTGAATACAAACAGTGGAACACACATATCAAGTTTTCCATTTTAGTTGTAATAGACAGTTGTAGTCTTTCTACGGAAAGAAAGTTCGTCAGGAAAATATTATGACACAAATTTAAACCCTAATTTGCATGATTGTTATTTTAATTTAAGGGATGTTTTGTCCTTAAAGTTATTCAGCGTCCTACAAGATAATAACATCCAAATACTGTGATCACATTTTTGGTGCTATTCCGAGTAACTTTGGTAAGTAGACCCAATTTTATGGTCTAGTTAAAGCTATAAATCAACAAATTACATTTATTTTAGTAGCTTAATGATGTGTTATACCAGCAAATTTTGCTTGTCACTGAGATTTCATTCCACCTTCGACTGTAATGGTGTTAATAAGACTCCTTCATCACATCCATCCATTGCTTTCCGTTCATCCTTGCTACCATCCATCCTAGTTTCCATTCAACCATCCTTGCTGTCATCCTCCCATCCTTCAGTCTGTCCGACTATCTATACATCAATACTTCTCTATCCATCCTTGCTTCCATCCAACATTGCAACTATCTATCCATTCCTCTTTCCTTCCATGCATCATTCTTTTTTCGAACCATTCTTTTTCCCATCCATACTTGGATCCTTATGTCCTTGTTGCCATCCATCCGTATTCATCCTTACTTCCATCAATCCATCCTAGTTTCCACACATTCATCCTTGCTTCCATCCATCCATCCTCGTTTTCATCCTTCCTTGGTTCCATCCATTGTAGTATCCAATCTTTGATTCACATCATCCCCTTGTTCATTTTTCCATCCTTGCTTCCTTATTATCCTTGCATCCATTCATTCTGGTTTGCATCCATCCATCCTTGCTTCCATCCATCCATTTTTGCTTGCATCCATCTCTGCATCCGTTCATCCGTCCTTGATTACCATCCATCCATCCATGATTCCCTCCATCCTGGTTTCCATCCATCTTTGCTTCCATCTATCCTTACTTTCATCCTCCATTTTCTCCGTCCATCCATCCATCCATCCATCTCTGTTCTCTGACCTGTGGTTTGTGTTTTAGGGATTGCGTGATGTGTTTGAGAACTACTACAGGAAGCAGAGGAGAAAACAGGCTCGCCTCGTGCTGCAGCCTCACTCTAACATGGTATGAATCTCCACCTTCACTCTGACTGTTGGTGTTTGTTCTGTCACCCCCACGCACTGCTAACTACACTTGCCCTTCCCTCCATGCACACACACACACCCCCCTTAATATATAACTACTGTTATCATTGTGAAATATATGGACAAAGTAGCAGGTTTTATCTTATGAACATGTCAAAAGTAACTTTTTAACTTTATGCAAGTGTCTTTACTCTTCCTATGATGTTGGACTCTACTTCTCTCTCCTTTTCTGTCTTCATTGTTTTTGTATTTGCAGCATGAAACTCTGGAGGGATACAGGCGGTACTTCAACCAGATTGTCGGGTAAGTCCATCTTTCTGTCACTCCCTGAATCGGTCCATCTTCATTTGGAGATAATCACAAGGTTTCATTTTGTGGTTTCAGCCAAATTGAAAGTTGATCTTATTTTCATTTGAAGACTCTACATGAGAAAATAAAACATGTTTTAGGAGGTTTTCAGACTGACCTCAAGGACTTTAACTTTGTGTGTTCCCACACATCAGTAAATACTTGTTGGGAGTCTGTAGCTACTCACAATATAGACAAATATCATATTTTCACATACATCTTCACCTGAATTTAAAGTTAAAAACGTTTTCTGATGTTACACAAGGTCTAGGCTTCAGTTTCAGATTATGAGGTCAAAATAACTGTTGTAGCTCATTTACATTCAGACAAGCCATTATATAGTCAGTGTTACTTGGGATTCCCATGGAAATCATTTCCTTAAAACCTGAACAACCGTCCACAAATCGGATTTAAAAAAGCTCCTTCCTCTACAAGTTATCTATAAACTACTTGTCTGTACATCCACAAGTACATTCTACACGCTAACCACTAATGGCCAGTCAATGTGAACATTAACTTCTAAATGTAAACAAATAAAAGTTAAAATAAACAAATCCGACAAGGGTGGCGAGTCAGTCGAGCGGGCTTCCCATGAGTCTTCATAGTAACAGCCACTGGTTTGCTTCTACCGGGGCTTTATGCTGCATTTATACCCATTTCCTGTCTCTCTCCAATGGTCCCATATAGAATAAAGACTTATACAATCCTAAAAAGATATCCATAAATGGATGGAGGGGAATAAAGGTGGATCAGACTTGTCGTAAAGTGGCCGAGTAAAAGGGGCAAATTATGAATGTCCATACATGATGGGAATATTTTATCCACATCTCCTCAAAAACTACTGGACAGTTTTACCTTCTAGGGCCCTAAAGGTGTACATCCATTATTGTATTCTTTAAGTTGCGTATTTTTTAAACACTTTTAGGAGCATTTGAACTTTAGGGATCTTATATTTTATCTCACTTCCACCATTGACAGAGGTTATGTTTTATCCACGTCGGCACCAATTGACCTTTTTTGGTTGTGCGCTCATCAGTTTTTAGACTTTTAATCCTGGTTTAACTTGTTTTGTCTCATCATCTCTTTTTTCTCCTTTTTTGAATGATGCTAAATAAGTATAACGTTTGACTGATTTGGTAAGAATAAAAAAGAGGAGATATGAACGAAAAGAAGCTCCCTCTTAACGATGATTTTTAAATAAACTAGAAGGTACGCAGAGCACCTCGGCCATGGTCCAGCGCCTCTTGGTTATCGCAACAGCTTCCGTGGGTGAAAGTATATCCACATTTGTCTTTTCAATTTATGAGTTATTGACAGAAGCCTCCAAAATTCACAAAAGACTGGTTAAGAAAACATATGATAAAACTTCTTCTGGGTAAAAATTTATGTAAATGCGTCCATTAGTTTTCCGTAATCTTGTAAACAAACAGATGAAAAAAGGTAAAAACATAAATTCCTTGGTGGAGGTAATAATGGATACATGTGGGTGTTAGTTTATATCCTGTCTATCCAGTAATTATTTATTGTTTATTATGTCTTTTTTTATCCATCCGTCACCCACCAGTTCTTCATCTCTGTACATTCCTCCATGCAAAACCTCAGATCTATCCATCCTTACACCCATACCAACCTTATATCCGCCTTTCCATCCATCTCTCCATCCATCCGTCTATCCGCCCATCATAGGCTTTCTATGTAAGTTGGCAGAAGACGGAGCGAGAACAAGAAACATTGAATGAATGCAAACCCTCAATGTTTTGGAACACCTCATTTCATTTCATATGTCCGACTCATAACATCCTTTCATCCCTGCGACTGTTTCTTCTTTGTGTTTTTCATCCCTCTCTGCCCACACTAATCCTTCCCCTCCTTTTACTTTTCTCATTCATCACTCCTTTCCGCTCACAGACACAGTGGTGACGAGTCCTAGTGTGTGTGACGGTGGTTGGCTTATTGCTGTTATTCCTTCTGTCTGTCTGAGTGAAGCAGACACTTCTATAAACACCACTAAGGCAGGACATTAATACACACACACACCCACACACACACGCACGCTCGCACACACACACACATCATGTCTGCTATACACATTTTGAGTTTTGGGAAGTGCCATCCCATGTCTCTCATTCGCTGCTGTTTCTTTTCATGCCACTTCGTTCTTCCCCTCATTTCCACCAGTCATCTTTCATCTGCAACAGTCTTTTAGTAATTTAATGCTCCTTTTATTCTCAGTAACCACTGGAAACCTGCCTATTTGTGATTCATTCAAACTTTATTTACACAGAAGAGTGTGTTTTCCAGAAGAGTTGTAATATAGTCTCTGCTTAAATACAACAATAATGGGTTGGAATAAAAAAAAAAAACCCTAACAGAAACAAGCATTAAGATGAGCTATTTTTATTTAAACAGGTTATAAATGATTCAAATTAAACCAAAGTGGATTTAAATCAATAGACTTTTTATGATGTCACAAAAGGGGCAAAAGCAAGGCAAATATGACGCACCAACCAAATGACCGCTTCCACTTGATATCTTTTTGATTAATAAAAAAAACTTGTATTTCCAATCTTTAGGGAAAAAAGAATAACTAGACCCGCTGAGATATGTTGTATGTGGACAAAAACCAAAGTCATTTCAACCATTTCACACAGTTTTCACTCCAAGAAAGCGGAGCAGCTTATGATTGATGAGTGCGGTCCGTTACCGTGACATCGACTGCTTCTTATGTTTGGAAGCATTTGCCACTTGCTCGGCTGTCATTGGTACTTGGAAGTTTTTCAAACTGGGTAAACATGGCAACTTCTCTATAAAATGGAACAGAATTCACTAAAATAATTCACCCACAGCTTACCATTCACATGTATTCCAAAATTTTGCTTATTTTCATATTGATAATGCAGAGTTTTAACAGCTGTTCTAAAGGTGTACAAGATTTGAGAGGTATTAAATCATTCTTACCACCATCTCCGTGCTCTTGATGGTCATTGGATTTCTTCAGATACTGTGACAGATATCTTGTTAGAGGAACGTTTCTAAAATGTTCCTGATTAACTGTTACCATACTCAATACACCCATGACTACCCCTCCCACCAAAACCAAAAGATGAATCCAACAAACCTGTATCTGGATAGATATCAAGGGAATAAGAAATTGAATCTATGGAAGAACCAAACGGTACATCACAGCAACCCCTTTGACTAGTAAGATTAAACAAATAAAATGTAGGCGCATTTTCAGTCTCAACAAAGAAACTGAACCTGGCCAAGTCTCTGGTTACCTATTGCCTAAAACAGCCTTTTTTTTTACAATACAGGATACAATAATGAATTAACAAGTCAGGCTGCACTCAAAAACCAGCTGCTCAGTCATCTGACTTGCAAAGCTTTTGAATTCTCTCTGCAAACGTTTAACGCGCCTCCACCAACAGAAGCTAGTCATGCAGAGGAAACGACGTAGTCCAATTATTCTGTGACATTATTTTGTGACAAATTGATTAAGCACATTGGCACAGGGTGGTTGTGACCATTGCACGCTGCATCTCTCCTCTTCATGGGTCTTTATCACCCATCCGTCCAGAATGCACCTTCCATCTGATGTGCTGTCAGCCGCTGTTAACTCGGATTCCTGCCTCTTCTTTAATGCCACTGTCTCCATTCTGTACATTATATCTGATATCTTTATTGTCTTACTCACCCCTCCCTACCAGTCCTTCTAAGAAAATCTGATGTCGAAACCTTGTTTATAGACAAGACCTGAGAAACATAGCAGTCTCCTGCTTAGTTCCTTCAAATTTCGGGGCTGACTGATCAACGGCAAGCTACTGCGTTGGTTGTGTCCGAAGGAAACAAAAAGGGACGTCTTGTTTGCTGCTAGTTTTTTTTGGATCTTAAGCTTAAATTAGTCATATTGTTCATACATTGAATTATTTATTTGCCACATCTAATTTCTTCTTCTTTTTTTTATACCAGTACTTAAATTTTTTGCTCGAGGTGTACTTGTTTTAGCAAATAATAGTCCACCACTACCGCAGCCATTGTCCACTTTATTTCTGTTTTGATAAGTCCTTTGATCAAGTCATTTCGGTGTGTCATGGATTTTCTTTCTTTACAGCTTCTTCGTTGTGGAGGATCACGTTCTTCACACCACACAGGGTTTAGTCAACAGAGCATATGTGGAGGAGCTTTGGGAGTTGGCGCTGTCCAAAATCACAGCCGCCCTGAGGACACATTCTGTAAGGGCGCACAACCCAGACAAATATCACATTCATGAAGAGACACATGCTTTAGTGGCGGCTGTGACAACACTAGCAGTGCTCTGACACTCTCCTCTGTCTGTACAGTCATACTGTGATAACCCGGACCTAGTGCTGGATTTGAAGAACCTTATTGTTCTCTTTGCTGATACACTGCAGGTACGTGGGTTTGATTCATGGCTTAATGTGGGGAAAGGAAAGACTTACCATCCTATGAGCTTCCATTATTTTTTCCATTCTGGCCTTTTTGTACTTTCTCTCTTACCGTTTGGCGTCTTGGCTCTTAGAAAGTAAGCGATTCGACCCCTGGGAACCATGAAACCTGTTCAAAGTCTGTTGCGTGCTTTAAAAATGGACCTCTGCCAATCGCCAAAGAAAGACCTTCTTTCTTAATTCGACCTTTAAAGAAATAGACGTTTGTCATCTGATGTCAGTGTATTTATTCTCAGCTGTATGAATGAGTGTGATTGATGAGAGGATGGAGGGATGAACGGAAGACACGAGGGGAAGTTGGTCAAAACCGCACGGGAGAAACATTTTTAGATGACTGAGAGAGAACAAGGTGAGTGGGAAATTGGTGATTGGATGGTACATTGTCCGAAAGTTATTCGTGTAAGGGGATCAGGTGCTGCTAAATTCTCCCTTCTATCATGGCCGCTCATCAAGCAGCCATGTCTCGCTCGCTCTCTCGCAGTTTGAAGACTGTTTTGTTTATTTAACCTGACTTTCAACTGTTGTTACGACTCATGTTTTTCTTATATATTTGAGGTGGGGCATTTTTGGAGAGTTTCCGCTAATTTTCTTTGCGCTTTAGTGTAGATTAAATGTGTTTTTAGATGGCGACCTTTGTGACACCACAGCCATTGCCTGAAGAACACGGAATAGGGATTTTCCCTGGGCCCGGTTCCATCCTACAGCAAAGGCGAGATCTGACTGGTGATGACAGGAGGGTCTGGGCCAACCATGTGAACAGGACCGTGCAAATGTACCTGAAGGACCAGTACTATGTGGCCCAACTGGTTGGGAGTGCCTAGACCCTAAACTGAGAGTTCATCCAGGTGTCTCCACTGCTCATGCCCAAAATACGCCTCAAAGTATCTGCTGTTCCGCCATCTGTTCTGATTAAGACGCAGGTGCAGGTAATTTTGTCAGTGGTTTCTTAACCATGACTCCTGGATATAGAGATAGACGGCTGGATCACGTTTTTTCTCTAAAGAGACAGGCCCTCACGTACCTGGAGTCACCGAACCAGACCCTGGACTTGTCTTTCTGGATCAAACATGGTGATCATTCGTACACTGTCTATGGCACCTCTGGAAGAATAAGATGCTTTGAATGTAGAGTAGAGGGCCACAATCATGCAACATGTCCACTGAACCGTCTGCTGCTCCCGTTTTGTGAAGCTAGTGAAAGCAGGCAGGGTGTCAGTAGAACCCCGAAGCTATGGAGTAGTGAGGGGTTTCCCTGCCTCCAGATCCAGCTTTGCTGCCACAGGACCAGCACCCGACTATTTTTTAGACCAAGACCAGAATAACAAAGTAAGTGAGGCCAGATTTAGATGGTTTTGATAAGTGAAAAGGAGGGATAGTGGATCTATTTGTAGAATGGTGCCTGAGTTTGAGCTGCCAGGCAGGAGCAGAAGGGGAATACCAAGGAGGAGATGTCTGTAAGGGGTGATAGAGGACATGCAGTTGGTTGGTGTGACAGAGGAAGATGCAGAGGACAGGACAAAATGGAAACAGGTGAGCTGCTGTGACGACACCTCAGGGGAACAGCCCAAAGAAGAAGAATCAAAATAGTAAACCTGGTAGAATTTGATAGTTTCTTTCCCCCCAATCACCTAATGTGGCGGTTCAGGAGGTCTGGTGATCGTCCACTAACCAGGCTGTATCTCCAGCCCCTGCAGTCTATGTGTGAAAATCTTTGAGAAAGATACTGAAAACCTAATTTGGTGGCCACTGCCATCACTGTATGGATGTATGTGAATGAGTGAATGCTAGCTTGTGTTGTAAATCGCTTTGAGTGGTGGTGCTGACTAGAAAGGCGTTTGCCGCTCAGTTTTTGCTTATGATTAAATATTTTGTGTATTGTTCTTTTTCTTTTCGTTGTCTGTAAAAGTATCATTTCGGGTTGAAGTACAAAACCCTCATCTGCATGTTCAGGGGCTGTGGCTGAACCCTGACTGGTTTCTGTGGTTTTCAGGGTTATGGCTTCCCGGTGTCCCAGCTGTTTGACATGCTGCTGGAGATGAGGGAGCAGTACGGAGAGATCCTGCTAAAGAGGTGGAACATCACCTTCAGGTACTGAACAGCAGACTCTAGGGTCACTGGGAAGGTGGTGTTTTGTGCATGTTTAGGCAGCAATACTGTTTTTCAGTTTGTGCTAGAAAGTGCGTGCTGCACTGACCTTCCTCTCTCTAGTCAGAGGGCACACACACATACACACACACATAACAGTACTGTTTTGTGGGAAACTTCCTTGTCTGGGGTTTGAAGTTTTACAATTAGCCAGAGAGGAAATGTTTAAAAGCAAACGTCCGGGACATTCTCTACTCGTCAGAAAAGGTAGCACCCTTCCACCATGGCGTTCATTCATATCCGTGTGTGTTTGTGCGGAGCACCATTGTTTCACCATCGCTTTTGTCCACAAACACCAGTGAGACTCGGGGTGCGAGCAGATGCACTCCCTCTCTCCTTCCTCTTTCGTTTTCTCTCTTTCTCCCACACACAGACACATGCGCACACACACATGCACGCACTCACACACGTGAACACGCGAACACACACTGGGGGAAGCCACAGGAATGTTGTGTTGTATTGTTGGAGAGGGAGCGCTCTCTGGTTCATGGCCTCTCCATGGAACGTTGGAACGTCCAAACTATGAAGCGCCAACAAGAAGTGGGGGGTTGTGAGGGGAAGTTGGTAAGAAAACCTCAAACATCAGAATGACCCCCAATGGGATAATTGTGTACATATGTGTTATGCACGGGGGGAATGGAAGAGAGACAGGCTGATGGCATCTCACTCATGAATATTTGTATCATTTAACTGTCCTTTCTCCTCTAGGCATGTGTTGGACCAGGACAACTACAGTCCTATCCCGGTCTCCACAGAGCCAGAATACAGACACTACACTTCCCTGTTTCCCCTACAAGACCCTGAACTGGATAAGGTACAAAGGCGGAGAGTAGATAATGGCTTGATCAGGAACTTACAAATAAAGACATTATTCAAGATTCAGATTAAAAGATTTCTAAGTGTTCATTGTTATGTCCAAAGATAGTAACAGGTTTCCCTGTAGAAGGAAATTCTCCCTCTCCCCTCCACGAATGCCCTCCTCCAGGAATTTATCTTGCATACCGGTGGGACTTTCAAATAAGTAGAGTATCTATCCTCTGATGTCAAGAGAGACAATTCAGGATTTGTTGAATAATGAGGAAATGTAAGTCTCTTTGTTTCAGTCCCAGAATTTTGGAGCAGGAGTTTATAATACTGTTGAAGTTGTTTCTGTTTTTCACCATGGGGCTGTGAAAAAAACAGATAATAGAAAAACTTAGAAGATTCTCAGTAAAAGAGGGATAAAAACGACAGAGGGTGGTGGGCTTAACAGAAAAATAATTCAGCTTGCCTCGGGGTTTCTCATCAAATTTGTGCTGGTTGTTAGAAATGATTCCTTGATATTATAAAATCCACAAGCAGTCGGGTATTTATGCTGATTAAATCAAAGGGTACAATTTTGTGTTGTGTCATTCGATACTTTGTTCGAGTTGAAAGACGGGGTCAAGTCTTATTCAGGCTTTTCATTGACTGTATGTAATTATACCTTTGTGAACACAGCATTAGTTCTAGTTCATGGCACACTAAAGAACTTTTCCTGACATCATAAGAAAAAGAAAACCTGCCCATATGTTAAATGTGATATGAATGAAATCTCTCATTTCTGTGTTTCCTCCAGCTTCCCTTCCCCAAGAAGCTCCCCTTCTCAGAGTTTGTGCCAAAAGTCTACTGCCAGCTCAAAGAGTTCATCTATGCTTGTCTGAAATACTCTGAAGACCTCCACCTCAGGTACTACCACACCTAAAAACTCTTGGTTCATCACATTCATTTATCATCATCATCATCATCATCATCATGTTTGCTTTAAGGGTTTCTCTTTTTAACACAATTTGGAAGTCTTTCTTTAGTCCACCCCCCATGTCCTCATCACTGGCATAGGTTTGGACCATGCCCTGCCGCTACTGAAGGAGATATATGTTTCTGGTTCTCCTGCCATTATTACTCCTTTAACGAGTTCAAAATGTAAATGTTTTATTGCTGACAAGCTTATAAACAATCCTGAAATGAGTTAGTAGTTAGTAAACGTGTGTGGTTCCCATTGAAGAAAAGCTTCTATTTGCAGGTTCGTGCTAATTTCCTGAGTATAGCATCATAGTCATTGAGAACCCAGTATAGGAATAAAAAAGTCAACATTTTCTTCTGAAGTTGATATTGAAAGCTGGAAATGGGCAACAGTAAGCATCTGATTAACTTTCACAATGACCAGTTGTCATTGACTAGCGAACTGGGTTCCTGCCCAGCCATCAGCATATCCAGATCTGCAGGTTTTGCTGGGTGATCCTGTTCGGCAATAATTGGAATTTTTGTTGCTGGTGGAATCATGTTGCTGGTGAACCAACAACATGATCACAGGCAAGGCGAATGTTAGCTTGTGTTATTCGATCCCACAGACGAGCTACCGTAGCACAAATTGGTTAAAAAGTTAATCCTGGTTCTGATAGAAAGGTGTCTGAGCCCTGTAACTCATAAAGCTGTTCTGAAAGGCAAAAATTGACCTACACAATATTCTGCCGTATTTTAGTGTTTGCTGAAACACTTTTATCTCACCATGTTTGTCCCTTTAATTCTCTTTTCCCCGACTCACACCTTCACTTCTAGTTTGTGACAATGCTATTCTCCGTTCCTGGTTCTGTTCTGTTGATTTTCTTCTTGAGTTGAAACAATCAATTGGCCAGGAGGCTAAGGTTGATTCCTTCCTTAGACCACTTGGTATGTCTATTAACATATAATGAACTGACTGATGCAAACAAAGTTTTATTATCACTTCTAAATGTTCATACACTTGTTTAAGAAACACACAACATGGAGAACAGAGCGTATATTAATATCCACAAGTCAGAATAAATACACAATGCTGCCAGCCTTACTTTCTTCGCATCCTCAAATTAAGGACACTTAAATTACACAATTCTAATGGTTTGAAAAATTAAAATTAAAATTGGAATAGGCCAAGATCGGTATAAGCCGGTCAGACTTAATAAAAGTCGGTGATCGGCCAAGAAAATTGCAATGCGTGCACTTTTACTTTATTCATGCTGAAGAAAGTCATGTTTCTTGGAATTTTTACAAATGTCTGCAATTTGAATATAAATTGTTTGAATTAGATTTCAACATGGGGTTTCATTTTCACAGCAGGTGAGCTGCATTTGGAACACGACTTGTTAAAAATGACAACAGAACTATTGTAACCAATGCGGTGTCTATTGACATCATGCCAAGCAGGTGCACTCACAAGCTTAATATGAGAGGCTACTCAACAATCAGAGCATTTACAAGAAGGACGTCTCTAGAAAATCACCTCGCTCAGACAGATCAAAAAAATGATGATGTCTCCAACTATACCCAAGCTGCTGTTAATACACCTGGGCAGCCCGCCCAAGTAAAGTCTGTGAGGGGAAACACGTGCTTTTGTTAAAGAGAGGGCGAGAGAAAAGGAAAAAAGCTGGCAAGAGAGAGAGCCCAACTCTAAAAACAGAAAATGAATACGTGACAGTGTATCAAGGCCACCACTAATAAATAAATGAACGAGAACCCCCGTCGTTACTGTGAGACCTTTCATTTAGCATCCACCTGGTGGGTGCACGTATGCAAAATTTAGTTTAATTTGGGTTTTTTGCAAGCCGGGAGACGATGTCCGTCAGATGAATGAAAGTTCAAACTGTCCGAGCAAACACATAAACAGTTGAGAAGAAGAGTAGAAGAAGAGTCATGAAAATCCCATGAACTGTGACTTAATGGTTAGACTCTGCGCAGGCGATGCAATTTATGGGTCGGGACTCCAGATCGCTGTCTGGCTCTGACTTTCAGAAGACCTATTGATAACATCTGCTGTGTATGAGCAGCAGACTCAAAAACAAGCTCCATATTTGTTGGTTCGTCTTTGCAGACAAGGTATTATTTCCTGTTGTGAGGGGTGACGCCATGGTGTCTCTCTGGAGTCAAACATGTTATTACTGCTGCCAGTGAGGTCATAATGATTTAGGCAGATTTTTTCTTTGTCTGTTTGTTTGCAGGATTACTCAAAATGTTGTAAACAGATTTTTATGGTTTTTTGTGAGAGGTGGGTTATGACCCAAGGAACATTCCATTAGTAATCCCCAAAGGTTGTATCTGAAGTAACTGGACAGGGTGTTTCACCTCTCATCCAAAAGACTGCCTCAGTTCTTAATGAGTGGTTAGAAATCAGGTATTAAACCTCCGATGAGGCTGGTAATACATTTAGTCCTTGCCAAAAGATCCTTCCCTAAGATGCCTTTTCTTTCATACACAGAACAAAGCGGTGGAATATTGCTGCGTTGGGGTCTTGTTTTAAGAGGCCAGTGGGGATTCTGTGAATGAAAGTGGTGTTATGTATTCTAGAGCAGCACCACTGACCGGTGAGATATCTCGCATGAGTGTCGAGCAACGCTTTCTAAAAAGTTGTTACATTGCAGCTGATCTTAACTTCTGCACAGAGGGTCAGGAGCTCTCGGACTCGATGCCATCACCTCAGTTTGACATTTTCAATTTATTATCTTCCTTTCATTTGCAACTTGTAGCAGCCAGAGTATGGATGATGTCTGTTGGACTCAGACTTTCCTGATGTTTCAACTTGAATTCTCTGTAGAGCTTGGGTGTGGCTGCGTGCATGAAGAAAACACTGACGGACTCTTCCTACCTTGAATCCAATGACTTGATAAGATAATGAAATCCATGGTTTTTGAACATGCTGTCTGGTTGCAGGTCTTTGCACAGCGAGTAGGTGATGGACGTTGTTGTTTTCGTATCGCCCTCTAAACTGGGAGGCAGTTTTGTCAAGTTCAATATGTCCGATGTTGTTTAGCGCTCGTCATGATGTCCTCGTCAAACAGCATCTCTTGTTTGTGGTGTCTGAACCCTCATGTCCGTAGCATTCCTAGACTTTTTCATTTGACTATCCTCCGGGTCATATTCATCTCATTCGTCTCTTTCTTGTGGTTGCTATTCAAAATCCAAAATAGGTCCTTTTGTTTGTCGAACAACTTTCTGTGATGCCTCCATCTGTGTTCTATCATCGTCTGACTGGCACTTTTTCTGCCCTCACCAAGAATAGAACTCTACAGTCCTATCTAGTGGACTGGAAAAGCAACAGATTTTATTATCGTGGTACCAAACAGTTCAAGTCATATTTTTGTATTGCTCTGCAAGATATTGTGATATTAAGCTGCACCGATTTTCCTCCTGCCCTTCGCTTTTTACCCCTGTGCTCTAAAACCCTATTCATCCGTCAGTTTTTGCAATTGTCCAGCTCTCTCTCTCACTTGCAGACTTTCCCCGTCGTTTTTCTTTCCATTCTGACCACGGATCCGCTGTCTCATTAGATTCGGACCTCACAACGACACACACACACCACAGCTCAGCAATCAAGCTTCTGTTCCATATTCTGCTGGGGATTAACGTTGACCCTCTGAGTGTGGGGTGTGTGTGTCTATAAGTGTACGTATTGGTTCCGGTCGATAGAAGAATCAAGCAACACAATGCAGCTACTTCCCCGCTGAGGAGACGAGCAATCAGGAAACGACTTCCACTGTCCAGAAGGATTCCACAGTTCTGGGATTCAGCCAGACACACACACACACACAGACACGTGCAAACACACACACAGGGCGCAAAACTCAAACACACTTTAAAGCACACTCTAAAGCAAAACATACATTGTGAATTCCTTTGTTATTATTTTTTAGCTCTGGTTTGGTCGGTGGTTAAAAACACAAATGCACTTTCTTTGATTGTTTACACACAGAGTCTGCTGTGGTCGACTTCTCCACCAGCTTCCTTCCAGAAATGTGTTTCTCTCAAAGTCATGTTGCGTATATACATCTGTAATTCTGTTTGTATGACCCTCTGTTTGTGTGCGTGTGTGTGTGTGTGTGTGTGTTGTGTTATCCATGACCAGTGGAAGAACGGGGGACGAAGGTAGGAGTGAATGGAAATTAAGTTGAATTTGTCAAATTAAAGGAAGGAATTGACCTTAAAGTGCGAAAAAAAAAGAAATGCTGGGGGATGGAAACAGAACCATTCTCTCAGTGTTTTTCTTCTATTCAGGTATTATGGGATGTAAAGAGCTTACCAAGGTGTTCAATCCAGTTTAGTAAAAGCAGTGCAACCCTATTCTTTTGTGATGGTACTAATTGTCGGATTGTTAAAACCCAGGATTAAAATGGTACAAGTCTACAATAAGACCTCCCTTATAAAAATAATTTCTCGTATTAGCTTCCTGTTTGTCATGTGACTTTTGTTCAAATGGACCCGTTTTGACTTCTAAGAAAACATGAATTAAAATTCTGGGTTCCATCTGTTTGACTACAGGTTCTGCTTGCCTGTTCTGAAACCCATGATCATTTAAACTCTTTGATCATTTAACCGCTTTTACATTAAATGATACTGTTTTTGAAACTAAACTTATTATTATTGTGGCTGGAGTTAAGATGCGAAGAGGGTATTTTGATGGGTTATCACAGACTGGAACATGTTATGACACATGCACACGATGACATTTGTTGTCCTCCAAAGTCACAGCAGATGATAAGATTTTTAATAAAATGCCCACAATTCATTGAAAGTAGAGGTCATTCATTCTAGTTATAAAAGACACAATACTTGTGCTTCAAAATGGGTCAAATATGATCGGCAGACAACGGGAAAGTTAGTTTTTTTTTTCCAGTTTTGTATTATTTAAACAATACATTTCTTATCTATCCTGTACGTCAGTGTTTTGTTTGTGACAAGTATAACAGTTAGTTATGTTAAAAAAGATTTGATTTCCCACTGTACAGCAAGGCTCCTCTATCGCAACAAAGCTATCCAATCATAGTAAATATTTTGGTCTGTATGTGACTCAATATATATTAAAAATAAGGTTACATTTGTCAATTATAAATGTCAGCAATTCATCGGTAGATCACAAAAAGGAAAATCTAAGAATTTAAAAAAAGATGAGTGAAGAGCTGACCCAGTTGACAAAAACTAAAAAAAGAAGAAAAAAAGTCACTGTTGCCCCTTTTATCTATGAGTTATATCTGCTGAAGATTTATCACAACTTGACTAACAAACTTATCATAAACCAGTCATAAACCCTTAATAAATATAGTGTTACTATTAAATGGTACCTCAAATATACATTAGATATAAACGTTTGACTTGGATGTCCTTACAATGACATATAGATCATTCATGACTAAATGTTTGACGCAAAGCTTAAAAAGAATTTTTTTCTTCCGTAAATGAGCAGCAATCAAGAGCCCTCTACATGTAAGATAATGTTCCTTGGGCCATTCATGCTTTCTCTGGTGATCTTAATCCTGACCGGACTCTCTGACCGGACAACACTTACAGCAACTCTCAGCGTAATGACTCCAGAATCTGAACTGGCTTGATTTCTATGCTCCTGATATCTGGTTACGACAGCAGTGCTCCTTCCTGCCCGCTTCAAATGCACAGATGGACGAGTCCGGAAGCAGACGGGCTGATGGAGCAGGACTGTGGTCATTGATCCCTCTGACCTCTAACCTTCACCCCTGATTTGTCGGAAAGAGAGTATGCTTGAGTGGGCCCCGATCAGACATAGTATAACAACCACCTGCCTGATATTCTTCCGTTCCTCCTTTGCAACCAAAACAGCTCTGATTCATCCAAACATGGACTCCAGGAGACCTCTGAAGGTGAGCTGTGGCAAGATGTTAACAGCAAACCCTTAAGGTTTTCAGATCCAGCCGACTTGTTTGTTCTTTACGTCCTACAGAATGCATTTAATTGAGATAAGGAGAACTTGGAGGCTGATTAGTGTGTTCCCTAAAGCATTCCTGAACCAGTACTCCAGTGTGTCAGGGAGCATTATTCACCTGGAAGAGGCCACTGCCATTAGGGATTACCATCTCCATGAAGTGGGAACCTGGTCTGTAGCATCCTGTAGGTAGGTGCTACTTGTCAAAGGAGCATCAACATGAAAGGAAGGATATTTCTTGCCGCTGCTCAGGGCGGGGACCCTTTGATCCCAACCTGCCCGTAGAGTCTGAGCGCCGAAGACTTTCTTACAATTTGATTATCTCACATCACCTATTGTAATACATTTTTCATCTTTTCTACATTCCTAGTCTTCTTTGACTGAAAAAGATTTACATGTATGTTGGAAGAGGACTGCGGGAACAAGATTGGATGTACTTTTATTCCCTGACTTATCTGAAGTAACATTCTCAAACCGTACATCTCACACACACCGTGGATGTGCTCTGGCATCCAAGCAAAAGATTTTGCTTCGATCTCCAGTTTTAATTTTTTTCCAACATCGGCATGTATTTGGTAATACATCTCCTTCAAAAAACTACTGGAATAGCTACTGTCTGATATTAAAATTATGTTAAAAACCAAAGTAAGGTTTGAACACGAACCTATCTGGCGACCATCAATTTATCTTGGGTGGGGGGGGAGACTTGGGTGCCCTCGCGCGACCTTGTCACTGACTCAGTGGTTTCTAAATCTTAGACCAATTGTGTTCTAGGGCTCTTATCAAAGTCTCTCAGATCATTATGCTTTTCAATTTTTCCTGCTTCTAGCTGCTTTACTTTAGGACAGAATATTGCCTTCCTGTCTGATATATCCCACCCACTAACATGGTAACCATGGTAACTAGATGTAACTCATGTTTCGCTGTCTTCACTCATCAACGTACATGATGCGTATTTTCCTCACCGAAATCTGGCTCCAGAACAGCATTTTCCCCCCATTTCTATGTGCAGTGTAAACAAACAAAGGCGTCTTAGTGTAAGTAGGGCGAGTGACACATGGCTTGAAAAGTCGTGCTGAAGAGACATTTGAAGGCGAAAGAAAGGAAGTCTGTTTGCCTGCCATTGTACACGCAAACACTAGACGCTTACAGCAGCTACTCACGTGGATATAGACTGTATTTATATTCACTCACTCAAGCTGTCCGTCATCCAAAAATCAGTCCACACACACACACAAAGCAGTGTGTTCTTGGCTTGACCGCAGTTGATTTCTCTCATGTGAGACTACAGCGACTCAGCACATTTCTCTCCCTGCTCTACACTTGCATGTGTGCATACTTGTGGTCTTCTTCCTCTATGCTGACCTTTTTAATGCTGACACGTCCTTTTGTTGTCATTTCTGTTGCTCATTGTGTATTTTTAGGAAACACATCTGCACTTCTCCATCCATCTCTCTCTGCTCTGTGAGCTCGCCGGCACCGATGGCGCTTGGCTTCCCTCTGACAGCATCGACCACCGCGCTTTTATTGTGACTAATGGCAGCAGTAGAAGTATATTAATCCTATCCAAGTCCTGCAGCATATGTCTGTGTGTGTGTGTTTATGTGTGTGTATGTCTGCATATATGTGTGTGTGCGTGTGTGTGTGCTTAGAGAGTTTACTAGAATACATTGACTTTTTGCACTTTCAACATACACACACACACACACACACACGATGTTTGTCCACTCAGCACTTGTGCTGCTCCTGGAAATTTTTCCCTCCACTCAAAATTTTCAGAACGTGTTTAGGATTCTTCTGCTTTTTTGGAAACTGTGTGTTTGGAATTCTAGCTCTCCCTCAAGCAACGCAGTGTGTATGCATGTTTGTGTGTGTGTGTGTGTGTGTGTGTGTACGTGAATTTAGATTGTATTCCAGGCACAGATAATTTACTTATTTGGGTGGAATGTGTTTGTTACCCACAGGGTTCTGGAATTGAATTCAATAAAAGACACACACACATGATCTCGCTCCAAGGGGGAGACGACCACTTGTTTCCGTTGATTATCAAAGTGTTTGACTCTATCTGACCTTTTCTGGGTTTTATCCTGTGAAATGTATTTTAATTTATTTTTCTCCTTCTGACTTCACGTGTCTCTTGTTTATATAGGTACTTACCAGGGCTGGGAACCCCCCGAAGCCCTAAGATAAAATATTAGCATGATACTTAAGTTAGGATGCAAAACTTGATTGAGCTCTCAGTCTTTCCACCACAGCTTTTCATGTGATTCCCATCACATGAAAAGCTGCTGTAATCACCGCAATTATTTAAATACCAGGCTAATAGCAATAGCCTCAAACTTAACCATCCCCCTTGTAAAAAAATGAAACATTCACCTACGAGTCTTAGTAGTTAATAGGCAGTAATTGTATGCGCGCCATAATCCGCTTATGTCAATAACTACATTTTTCATAAGGGTATTTGATTGACTTTGCAGTAGCCCATTCTCCCAGCTGTTCAGAAGTTATGACCGAGGTTGCCATGCAACAAATAACACATAAAGACAAACTACCATTCACACTCTCTCTCATACTTTCGGGCAGTTGAGTCACCAAGTCACTTATCCTGCAGGTCTGAGGACGGTGGGCAGGATATTTTTACTTGCCAGTTATGTATTGATGCAATAATGGGTCACACAAAGTATTCAGTATTTTTGTGAATGCATTATTTCCCCCTCACCCCTTCTTATCTTCGCCTGACCTGTGTCTTTACTACATGTATTTTAGAGATGGTAACCTGTCCATGTGTTCGGCCTCTTTTGGGAATGAAACGGGCCTCATTTCATCTTTTTATGTTGCTTCCAGGAAGCCGTTACCAAACATTGAGGCTATGCCATGAAAAACTTTACTATACTCCCAAAACTTGTGCAGAAATTAGACTGGGTTACTCCACCAACCATCGTCCACATTTCAAACACAACAAAATCAATACCTTGTCAGAGATTTTCTAAGTAGGGTTGATTAGTTGCCTTCAAACATTTGTTTTAACAGCAATTTGGAGCTCAGTGCAAACTTAGCAGCCCGCTGGCTTCCTCTGAGCCTGTTGGCCGCACAGAGGTGGTAATTTTATGACGTCTACTGCGGACGGGAGTGGTTGGATAAATGTATAAAAACCTAAGGCATATATTAGCATAGGCGACAAAATGGCATTAAAAAGTATTTTTCCGAAATTTTATTGATTATCGGGGACCGTTTTTGTCATTAAATTCCCTTTAGTGCTTTTGTCTAATTATTTTTTAACTAAGACATTTCAAACAATGAAGCCGACAGGTCATAACGTGGTAACGTAATTATTTCTATTGGCTGGCATTTAAACTTTTTCCATATCCAGAGTCCCAGACTGAAAAAAAACCCTTAAACTGTTGGTTCTGGCTGATAGACATGGCAGAGCTCCTCATTATATGGAAGAAATCATTTCTGCACAGTCACTGATTCTCAATCTTTCTCTTTTTGATTATGTATTTGGTGTGTGTATGTTTTCATGTCAATAGTTCCACGGAGGTTGATGATATGATCCGCAAGTCGACTAATCTGCTGCTGACCAGAACTCTCAGCCACTGCCTGCACTACGCCATCAAGAAGAAGAATGTGGGGCTGGCAGAGGTAAAGTGTGTGTGTGTGTGTTTGTATGTGATGTTAGACTCCTGATGCTAGTGATAATGTCCCTCACCATGCTCAGAAAGTTTTAGCTTGACCTTTCCGGCACATTTACCCCAACAAAAACAGACAGCCCCTCTTTTTAACCTGCAGTTATGGTCGTCTTAACTTTGCACAAGCTGCGATTTGAAGTGGGAATTTTTTTTAATCGATTTTCAACTTTCGTGCGTTTTTTTCCACACATGCTGGAGAGCAAGTGTCAATTAATTCACAACAGGATTTAGAGATATGAGAGGGACATTTCAGCCGTGGCCTCCTTCGATTTAAATGACTTGAATTAATCGTCTGGCACTGAATTTGAAGATGGGGAGAAGATCGTCAGGACTAATGTTCCAAGACTTACGATGTACAAAACCACACAGTTGGAAGCAAAATGATTGACTCCTTTTGCAGAGATCAAATCAATCGAGACGTTTTCTCCTATAGATATTCTGATAAATAGGACCCTTTGGAGACCCTGTAGATGCTATGACCTAATTCATAGCTGGACACCAGTTTGTTGCAGTGTTCCTCAGGAATCGTAGTCCACACCTACCTCATCAGCAATGTCTTGGATTTTTGGTGCTGCCAAACTCCTTCGGCAAATCTTGCCTGAGATTTTCTCGGGGATTCAGTTTAGGCGTCTGTGGCGACCTCTTTAGAATGTTCTAGGATTTCTTCTGGAAATGAGCCTTGGACTTTGAGGTCTGCTTTGGATCATTGTCCTCTTGCAATGACGCCCAAAAGCTTCAGCTTTGAGAAGCTTCAGCTTTCTGCTAGGATTTCCTGACGGTGATGGAATCTGTCTTACCCTCTACGTGCTGCAGGTTCCAGCGCCCAAAGAAGCAAAACAAGCCACCGCAATACCTGCTAGGTAGGATATTCTTTCTAGCATTTCTTATATTCTTCCTCTTCCAGACATACTGTTGAGCCATGGACCCCAAATATTCTGGTTTGGAGTCAATGCTCCACAAAACAGCATCCCAACACGTCTGGGTCTGATCCAGATGATTCTGACCTACTGGAGTTACCTTCCTTATGATTTTGGGTCTGGAGAAACCAATACGTTTTGGAGTCTTGGATGGAGTTCCGGCCTAGAATTTAGGTCGTAACAGAAATGCCTTTGGACCTGAAGGCTTAAATGAGTCCATGAAATCCGGTTCACTCTTTAAAGAACGTCTGATTTACAAATGTGTCTCTGATCAGAGATGATATTGAGGGATTGAAACATTTAGAGACTGCATTCGACAGTAAGAATAGTATTTTGTGTTGGTTTTGGGAAAAACGCATCTTGAATGTGTCCTATTGAGCCGTTTAAAGTGTTCTTGTTTCATCTGTTATTGCAAACAGCTGAAAAATAGTGTTATTTGTCATGACACCACAATTCAATGAGTATTGAATAATTTTTTAAGTTCTTGTTTTAGAAAATATATATATTTGCTCGGGTGTCTGAGCTTAATTGTTTTTATTCAGTCTCTACAAAATCAATTAAATGGCAGTATGGAGAGGGGAAAAGTTCACCTCTAGACTTGAACTGGCTCCATAAAGCCAAAATGTATTCCACCCTATGACAGATTTATGGAGATATAATATATTTATATAGAGTGGTGTGTTTGATTTTTTTAATCTTTGCCGAGTCAACAGCTCTTATATTACAGGAAGATGTTAAGCTTATCTGAAGATGCTGCGTGTCATCTATGTCTCCTTTGTGTTTGCATTTATTCAGTTGGTGCAAGTGATCATAAACACCACCCACCTAGAGCAAAGCTGCCACTTTCTGGAGGAGTTCATATCAAATATCACTAACGTCCCACCCGACACAGCGAACGCCACCAAGCTGTACGGGACCTCCACCTTTAAGGTACACCCAACATACTCCTTTTATTCTGTGAGATTTCTGTGGGTTCTGATTTTTCAATACGTCTCTCTATCATGTTCTATCCTTTTTTTCTCCTGTCATTTTGAGCTCTTGCATCTCTTTTTTCAAATTGGATTTTGTCTTTTGCTGTATTCTCTTTTGATTTCGTCTTTCATGAAACCAATCAATGACCGACCCACTCCTCTCAGCCTGTAATCTGTCCTTTTTCAGGATGCTCGTCACGCAGCCGAGGCGGAAATTTACACAAGCCTGAATGCAAAGATCGACCAGTTCCTGCAGCTGGCTGATTATGATTGGATGGCAACGGTGCAAGAAGTGGACGCCAGTGACTACCTGGTTGACCTGATCGCTTTTCTGAAGAGTACCTTCAGTGTGTTCACCAACCTGCCTGTTAGTATACACACACACACACACACACACACACACACACACACACACACACACACACACACACACACACTTATATTAAAGCAAAGACACTTTTACAGCAATTAACAGAAAAAAATTGTGTTATAGTATCAAAGAAAGTGGGAATGAAATGCCTGATCCACCCATTTTTCGACATTTGCATACGCTCCCACGCCCCATCCACCCCGAGATCTCAAGGAAATACATCTAGTACTGTTTTTGTAATCCTGTTAACAAGCAACCAACCTACAAACACACATGACGAAAGAGGTGCTGCACTTTTTTTGTAGTGTAATTGTCAAATTGATTTAACTGGCAATGTGTAAAGTTTATTTATGTTTAGCGGGGAAGTTCCAATTGCAACCTATTCTGCAATAAAACTAGAATGCCACTCAATAGAATGCATACTTTTGCATATATCACTTCTACCCGTACATTTAACGTTAAGCATATTGTCCAGGGATTTTGCACTGATCCTTTAAAATATTTAACATTTTATTTTAAAAGCTCAATTTATCTGTTTAGAAGAAAAAAAACAGCAAGCAAATAGTTAAATCCATTGGACATAGAAATAGAACATGTCCTTGTCTTTAAATGTGAAAAGTAATATTTATGGTGGTGCTCCACAGATGATTTCCTGTGAAAAGTCATCATAATTAATTATCTCCACTCCACAGGGTTCATGGTGCGGTGTGATATCCTAACGGAGTGTGTAATGTCATTACAGTGGGGCTGTAGAGTCAATAGCCTGAGCTGCTGTATAATCCGATGCTGCTGACCCGACCGGCTCACCCTTTAATAAGCTTAAAGGGCCCCATGTTAATGATCTAACCCGTAACAAGCCCACAGTCCACAGAACCAGCTCAGGCAGCTGGTCCTGCCCTGTGATGTCTCATGCTAACATTCAGCAGAGCTAGCTGAACCATCTTATATAACACAGCTACACTTACGCATACACACACGCAAACACACACTTACAATAGGTCTGTACGCAACATCACCTATTACATTACAACCACCTGTCTAATGATGTCACTGTGTGTTCTGACACCTTTCTATCAGAACCAGTAATACGTTTTTCAGCAGTTTGTGCTACTGTTCCTCAGACAACACACCGGTTCACCGGTTGTCCTTCCTTTGACCACTTTGGTAGGTACTAAGCACTGAAGACCAGGAACACCCGACACCACCTGTAGTTCTAGAGCTGTACTGACTCAGTCGTCTAGCCATCGCAATTTGGTCCTTGGCAAAGTCTCTCAGATCATTTTGCTGGTCCATTATTCCTACTTCCAACATCAACTTCAGGACGCAATGTTCACCTGCTGCCTAACATATCCGATGCACTGACAGGTCACCGTGGTAACCAAATAATCAATGTTATCATACGCTAGAGCAACACTGGGGTCGGGCCTATGTTAAAGCTGTTTGAGGCTTGGAATGGAAAGCGCCACCCTCAAGCACCCACTCACTCAGAGCAAATTGGGCCTTGGTATTTTATGAGGACAGCTCAATATGTAGACTGTTGGAGCTGGAGTGGACCCTCCCAAAAGTGGACGACTGCTCTACTACAGCGTCCTTTAAGGCTAATTTATGTCCAACCCCATAGATGTAAACAGAATTAACCTACACTGAGTTCATTTTGTACATATCTTTGCACGTTCTCAGAGAGCTTTTGAAGAAAACGGAGTAATACCTCCAGAAATAATTCATAGAATTGATATGGCGGGGGGGTGTCCCCATGATTCAACTACAACATGACAAAGGGAAAGATACTAATACTAATACCTATACTACCCCTACTGGTTTGACTGTCAATCACTTCAGTTTAATTAGTTTTTTCTGTTTTTTCAAGTATCCGATAAATAATGTGAGTACTGAAAGATTGAAATGACTTAAAATGCCATTTGAAAAAAAACAAAAACATCCCTAATGTTGTTTCAAGCTACGTAGCATCGTCGACAAACCTCAACCTCCTACTGGAGCCTGAGTTTGAAAGTGCATATTTGTATTTTTTGGAGTTTTTTTCTGTGCACTAACTCTCATTAACTTTCATGTCCCATTTTCCCACTCCAGTGTGTGTTAAGCACATGGACGGTTCTCATGAAACTTGCATCCAAACCCATGGACTAGCTCTGGTTGATGCAGGTCACAAGGCCACACACACAAGGTGGTGGAGCTAAGTGTATTCCAGAACCTCTAAGAAGCTTTTCCTACACCCCCTTAAGCCCTGGACATGACCCCATCACACACACTGACACACACACACACACACACACTAACGCAGTGCTGGGCCTCCTAAGTAGATCAGATGCTATGGATCTAAATAGCTGGGTGGTATGACCCTCTGAAACCAGAGGTGATCATATAAGGGTCGACTTACACAAATGAATCGGATACTATTGAAGTGAGTCGACTGAAGGGGAAACTACTCTAACTACCCTGACCATGACTAGTGGTAGATCTACATGTACATGAGGGAAAATGCTGCTCAAAGCCAAACCTTTATTAATGTATTTCAAAAAGCATGAAAGATGTAATCGGGAGCGACCAGAGAATAAGGAGATCTGATTCAAGATGCCCCTGAATGAACCCGCAAAGTCAAACAGAATACAAAGTCAATTTTCTTTTTTTTTGGGGTCAAATAAACAAAGTCTGCACGGGATGATGAATACAAACGTTAGCTGGAGCTAGCACTAGCTGCTATCTCCGACTGATCTCAGAACTCAAACGCTGTGAAGTTTTTTCAGAATGGAATACAGTTCTCAGAACTTATTGAATATTCTCAGAACTAATTGTGCATTTTATCACTGAAGTATTATTTTCAAATAGTACCGCTGAAGCTTAAATTAGTGCTTTACAATTACTGCTACATTTATTTTACTTTATTTAGATTCCTGCTGGAAAGTTTAAAAACAATCACAATAAAACGGTGTTAATCTTGTTCAGGAAAGCAAACAAAAGAAAATCGTTTATCAACAGGCTTTGTTCCTCAATAATGTTGGGCTTCTCCTTTCATTTAATTAAGGTAACATTTTTAAAAAAAAATGGAAGGAAACAACTCTTCAGATTGAGAAGCTGTGACAAATAAATATAGACTCAAACCAATTAAAAATGGTTACTGTTAACTTAGCTACTAAAACGAAATGTAAACCTCCACCAATGGCAGAACTGTCACCACCTGTTTGTTTTGCCCTTTGCCCCGCCACTTAACTAAGTGATACAGATATTAGAACTATAGTTTTCGCTTCATAAGGGAATGTTAAGGAAAATTTGACTGTCCTATGTCACACCACCAAATGTGTCAATCGTGGAACAGAAGTACTGAACAGAGAAAGCTTAATCTGCTGATAAGCACCTCCTCCTCTTTGTACTACTGCTAAAACTACAACTTCAGCAATGAAGACCAATATCTACATGTAATTTGTATTACGTCTCTGAGAAGTTGCTTTTATAGTATAAAGCAAAAATTACGGGCAGGTCACCTAATGTTCAAAGGGTTTTGTGGTTAGAGAATATTTAAGGTGGAAAACACAAATTGAATTGAGATGAAGAATTTATTAAAAAGTGATTATTTTACGCACTTTGAGATTTTACCGTAGCTTATAGTAAAATCACTGAAACCCAACATACATGCATCAATGAGCATTATTAATATTAGTGAAATTCAGAGCACAAACCCTTTTTACACCCAAGATCACGCAGCAATACAACCTTGTTTTTTTTACAAAAGCGTTGGGCGTTATTTCAGATATTGAGCTGGGGTTCTGCAAACACAAGAAAGACTATGGTATTGCAGAGCTGAAACAAAGACCGGAATACATCAAGCAACACTTTCTAAAATATTTAAACGTGGTGGTGTCTTCTCGCCCATGGAGGGTAAGGAGCTCCATGGCGTTCCGCTGTGTCTGTAGCTTCCAAACGCTACAGGCTGCTTTTACACACATCAACCACACAGGTGCATTCCGTTTATGGAGATGTTTTTTTCAGTGCTTTTGCCACTTCTACTGTGTTCTGCGTAAGAAGACAGTCATGGCGTGCTCTTAATGTGTGTGTTTGTATTCATATGGTCGTTCTAACAGCTGTAGATACACTGAGCAGGCTCAAGCAGGTGTATACACACCTTGATCCCCACAGGTTCCCACCAAACAGGAAATGTCACCCCATCCATGGGTTGATAATACTCATAATGCTGAGAATCAAATCAAACTCAGATTTAGAGATTGAACAGATACGGCCCTCCAAGTGAGCTTCATAATGTCGTAGCAGAATCCAAGATAAGCCAGATAAGCATCAACACAAGGGCAGTGAATACTTTCCACTCAGAGGTGGAAAAAAGCTGCAGTGGTTTGATTGTTAACTTTTGTTTCCATGCAGGCGTTAGACTCCTTTATTTTTTCCACACCTCTCCATGCCGTCCATCAATAATTCTGCTTTTACCATTTTAGTATCAGCTTAACGTCCTGATTTATGTTTCTTACTGTAGGGAATGCCCGTAGAACATGCCACCTTACCGGTGAGTATCTGGATTGTTGTGGTAACGGAGTGATGCTTACCCTAACTTACCCTGTTAACCCTCAACTTTGTCTCTAAATCCGGACTTGAGAGTTCACCAAACCAGCATGTGATTGGAAAAGAGAATGATGAATGTTTGCCTGAATCTGTGAACATGTGTCCAACTTTGTGGCCCAACAAGAGAGTGAAATGGGAACCAGAAACCCCACCAGAGCTAATTCATTTTGACAGAATACACTATTACATCGAGCTCCTACTCAACCCTAAATCTTTATTTATACACAGTATAAAAGAATTGAACTAAAATGTCAAGCTTCAGGTTTTGTCATACTGCCCTTGTTACAGAAGCCCATTCAATCAGAAAGTAAAGGAAAAGGTTAAAATACTCTCAATTAAGGATTGGCAAGAGTTTCATATCCTTGTATCACAGACATAAATGGGTGAGGGATGGCCAAATGTCACAGAAGGATGTCCCTCGTGGGGCCACTCTCTGGAGCTGGCCCACATCTTTTGTGGCATTGAGCCGCGAACGGCTCTGGATTGGGTTGTAAAGGAAGAAAAAGGGCCTCACACCTGCTCAGACATCCAAAGGGAGCTTGGATTGGAGCCGCCGTTCCTTTTGGTCGAATGGAGCCAGTTTAGGTGGTTCAGCATCTGAACACTCAAGGTGCACCTCCCTTTGGGTGTTTTTCCGGCATGTCCAGCTGGGAGGAGACCCCGGGGAAGACCCAGAACTTGCAGGAGAGGTTATACATTTCATCTGGCCAGGGAACGCCTTGGAATCCCCCAGGTTTAAATGCAGAGTGTTCCTTTGGAGAAGGACATCTGAAAAACCCTCCTTCGCCTGCTGCCGCTCTGACCCGGCCCCGGATAAACAGGAGAAAATGGGAATGGGAATCTAGAATGTCACCACTAGATACTAAGTTTATATACTTCACACTAAATGAGATATTGCTTCAATGTACTAAAGTGTGAACAGTGTGCTGGCGCAACTAACCCTTCATACAGACGTATGCAGTCTGTGACAGGCAATTTGCTATAATACTATTTCCACCATAGTCAAAAGGTCTTGCGTTCACTTTCTTGCCGTTTATCCAGCTGAAGTCTTATGAGGAAAAAAAAAAAGAAGCCTGATGGAAAACCGTATTTACCACTTGTTGCATTGTAGTCAAAGACATTTCCAACCTGCTGTCTATCAGATTAACTGTGGTTTTAATTCCCCGAAGTGAGGTAGCTTGCTCCGGCTCATTGTGTCCATCATGGCTACACCGAAAGAAAACCAGACGTAAAAAAATGCCTCTGAAACCTAAATCCAGATGTCATATTTGTGGCATTTTTTGAGTGACGTTAACAAATACTTGCCACGAAGTAGTACTATGTAATGGTTCCACTAGACTGAATCGTGATCCTCTCCCTCTGCAGTGATTTTGGACACATTTGCAGTCATTTTCCAACATCAGCTGAAGCTCATTTCTATCATTCCTCCCGTCTGAGATGAAGTCAAAGCAGCGCTGAGCCCCTGTGATGCCCGTCTTTCTGCGGTGATCCCACCTCCTGACTTTTGGCTGCCCTGATCCGCTGCTATTCTGACTGACAGGTTTCTGGAGGGAGAGAGAGCATATTATATGCCGTGTCCAATCCTTTCCAGGAGTTGTGATTCAGTGTGTTATGGCGTTGTGAAGCGGTGACTTACTTTGCCGCCGTCTTTCTGACTCAACCTGCTTCTGGCGTTATGAGGCTGATGTTGATTTCAGCTGGGAGCTCTTCAAAACGGAGTGTTCCCAAAATAGGTGCATAAAGGCCTGACCATATGAGATTCTAATTGTCCTAACGTAATTTATTCGGTGTATTTCATGTCCGTCTGTTCGATTTGATTCATTGTGAGCGAGATCTTAGAAAGCCTCAGATGTTAAACTGAATACTGGCTGTGTTTATTTCATGTGCGTTTGGTAGCTGTCCTGCTGCACAACAACATTTTTAAATAAGTTGTCACTGTCGATGTGGATCAGAAGTACAGTAACAGAACGGGACGGCTCCAGTGGAGAGTTTGACCACACACAGACAGATTCATTTACAATGTGTTTACACACGGCCCTACAAACACACGCACACACGCACACTGCATTACAAAATCATTTTCAGGACCAGGTGGGAACGTCATAAAACCTTTGTGAGAACATTCTTTCAGATCTTGTGAGTACATTAATCAATGTTCTAGTAGATCAGATGAGTGTGCGTCATGAAAAGGAAAACCCACAAACATAATATATGTTTATATATGAATATATCTTGTAATTACAGCAATATTAATGAACGTTAAACGTTTATTTAGTGCTGGTTTTTTTTCTTGCCGGCACATGTCCACCACGTGGCAGCAATTGCTTTGCAGTACATCCTTTGCCGGTCCACAGGGACAGCAGATGTAACCTATCAGTGATCAAAACCAACGTAAAATTGATGCCGTCAACACCAACCGAGCCAGTTTTGTGGTCAAAATGTTTGACTTTCTACTGTTTCACTGTTTTTACTTGTAGATGCACAGTGTCTAGAATTATTGTCCCCCTTCAAATACAATGTAGTGTAAACACATAGACTGTTATAATATAGCTTTTCCATTTCTCTCCTCAAGTCTTTTAAACTTTTTCCCGTTCCCTTTTCTCACCTTTATTTTTCTCTCACATTTCCTTGGATGTATTTTCCTCATATGTCCTGTCCTTTCTTAACCTTCCCTCTCTTTCCTTCCTTTCAGCGCCATTCATGACCTTTTTCGCATACCATTTCCATTTCTTTCCTTTCCTTTACCTTTCCTTGGATGTACTTTCCCAACCTGTCATTCCCATCCTTTTCATGACCTCAAATTTCTCCTCCTTTTCTTCGCCCCGCCATCCCTCGTCTCTTTCCCCTTGATTCACCTCTACTCAAACCTTTCTTGTCTTTCTTTCCTTTCCCATCACCTCTCCTCCTCCTCCTCCTCCTCCGCAGTGCGCCCCAGGCTAATGGTTCCCAGTTGTCGGTATTGAGACAACGCCGTTTCTGTCTGACGGACCTACTTCTGTGTTTTTGTGTGTGTGTGTGTGTGTGTGTGTGTGTGTGTCAGTCAGCCAGGTTAAATAGAATTAGCCTATTTCACGCTCAATCTCACCCTATGATAACTGACCCTTGGAGTTGTGTTGTGTGTGTGAGTGTGTCTGTGTGTGTGTGAGTGTGAGTGTGTGAGGGAGACTAGCAGAGTATTGGAGGATATCCGGCCAGTCGTAGGTGTGCAATCCTGGAACACGTGTGCATCGTGTGTGTAATTTGATTTCCCTTTGAGCTGAGGCCTGCCTCTAGAATGAACCGTGCTTTGAACTCTTTCCTGAGTTGGACCTCGGTTCACTTGCAGCGACAACGGGAACTTTCACCCACTGTGGGGTTTGGTACATAAGATATGATTGGTTTTATGGATATCCGAGGAGGAATCTCTGGCAGCAAGTCAAGCCTTGACCTGGAGAACAAACAGAGGAACTTATCTTTAAGTTTGTTATTTAGGGGAATATGTTGGATTGCATTCGATTCTTTCTTAACGGAAGCCGAGATTTTTTTGTCTAATTAATGTATGTAATTTTTCAGTTGCATACATTGTACAATTCAGACCCTCATTTATCTGCCTAATCTGGTGGCTTCATTTTCCAGGCCCAGTAGGCAAACCTTCATCTCTGTTTGTTGTTAGCGGCTGTGTGGAGGGATTTACTATCAACAGGAACCCAAACTAAGTTTTAATGAGCTGCAGAACTGAAAAGCTGAGGTTGTTATGTCAACAATATACAATTTTATCTGAGAAAACCTGACACTCAGTATACTGTTTTGGTGCTGCAAGCAGTTGCCGACCACAGTTAGCTGAATCATTTGTGTGCTTTAGCGGCTTCTGGGTTTTGTTCCTACCAAGTAATGAGACATGAGTCGGTTATCAGGTGTATCTGCTGCTATTTTGTTTTGTAGCATATTGTATCAAGTTTGCTGCATCTTATCCCCGTTCAGTTTGTGATGCCGCTTCAATATTGAGAGAACCAAAAATGGACCGTTGTGCCTGATTCATAGTCAGAGTGGAGGTTAAAAATGGGCGTCACAGAACCTTTTAGAAGTAGATAATTAAATCTACTTTGTAGTTGTATACTTAGTAAAGTCACACAAGTTCATTTTTGGGTCTGGGTGAGGTTTAGATAGCTCAGTTAACAAGTCAGAAAATAATGTCACCCTTGGGTCCAGCCCACACAGATATGGTACTATAAGAGAACGTTTGCTGTTTGCTGTTTGCTGTTTGCTGAACGCAGAAATAATAATAATAATAATAATAATAATACATTTAAATATCTTGTCTTTCTTTCCCCTATGTACATGATGTACTCAGTGCAGCTGTATCTCAGGAGACAGCATGGTCATCCACCAATTGGAAGGTTGGCGGTTCAGTTCCTTCTATTCGTGTTTTTTAAGAGAACCTTGAACCCTATTTGCTTAATAAGGGGCTGGCCTCTGCTCCATAGTGGTTGTTCAAGAGAGCTAATTTCAACAGATGCAGGAATTAACATGCGTAACCAGATGCTAAGAACCCCCCAAAACAACTTCTATTTAACAGCCATTTTTAAGTTTTATCCAAATTTTAAAATGTGTTCTAGGCCACAAAGTCCATTGTGCATTTCTGTTTCAAAAAGAGAAAATGAACAGCGGGTCTAAGCACACTGTGCTTTTACCTTATATGTGGATAATATAATTTACATTTGAGCGATTGCAGCTGTATAAAAACAGTTACGGAATTAGAACCGATTCACACGAACACCTAAACACGAAGACCAATCCAACGAGTGTTTGTCTGTCTGACAGACTGTGTGATTAATGGAGGCTCTTAGACGAGACAGGCCTGGTGTTTGTTAATCACCTGAGTGTGTGTTTGTGTCAGCCGCACACATCAAACATCACGTCAGGACTCGTTCTGCTAATCAGGCCCTGCAGTAGAACATGCACTTCCTCTCTCCATGTGCTCCTTATTTCACACACAGACACACAAATTAAGATTTTATTTTGCGGTCAGGAAGTTAATTTGTTTGATAATGGAATTCAGTTTAAAGGAGAACTTTTTTTCGTTCACCTCCAAGTTGAACTTTTCCGAGCTTTATCCCCCTTTTGCTTTTTTTTCCGTCATGGTCTTTTCATCTCTTGGCTTCATTTTGTTGGAATGCAGACATTGAGGTCAAGACGGAGGCCACGGCTGGTCACTGAGATTGCACACATGTCCTCAAACACGCACACACACACACACACACACACGCACACATATACACACACACAGAGTGACACATACACATGTTTTGGTTTGTGTATTAATGTGTTGTCGTGTACTTCCTCATCCGCTGCTTTTAATCTTATGGGGCTACTTCATCATTCTGACTGCACCTGAACGCAGCACTCTAGTCTAACATTGAGAACACAAGAACTGACTCTGGTTACCACCGTGTGCACATCCCTGTTCATGTCTGTTAAGTGTGTTTGAGTGGATCTGACGGCGCACCCCCACTTGTTTCTGTCCTTTTTTTGGTATAAGTCCTTTTTTGGCATTGTAACCAAATTGATAAAAACACCATTGACAATGTTTTATAAATTTTATTAAGTTCCTATTTTAATTATAATGTTAAAGCAGATCGGTATTCCTTATGTGACATATCGTAAAGCAAAGCACTTGGAACAGACCGAGGATGAAAATCATTGGATGGTCTTCAAGAAGAGTCCACAAAGGAAACACCTTTGGCTCCTAGCGCCTCCCATTAGCCTCTCCCTGCTTCTCTCTCCAGTATACATTTTCCAAATTGACACTTTAAAATTGACATTGCAGCGCAGAAACAATATCCAGAGGCCTCACATACCTCTCTCTCTCTCTCCAACGCTCTCTCAGGGTAAAGTGGCACAGACGGCCTGCATGTCAGCCTGCAAGCACATCTCCACCTCCCTGATGCAGCTCCTGCTTGACCCAGAGGTCAGGCAGATCTCCATGGGAGCTCTTCACCAGCTCTACACCGATGTCAAGGAGTGCGAGAGTGAGTATTGACTTTTCCTTCTCATCCATCCCTTGTCTCCTCACTTATTTCTACCTGCAGCCTTTAACTTCATCTTTTCAATCCTCTTTTTCTCGGTTCTTGGTTCTCGCTTCCTCCCGTGATCTTTACTATCTTACGTGCTCCACTTCTTACAGTATATATCACCCCTTTATTCAGACATACATGAACACCCAAAACACTCCTCACAAAACACTCCAGATCCCTTATCAACATTCTAAAAAGCACATTTTTACCCTCTTTGACGTCGTATATACTACGTTCTAAAAAAAAACTGAAAATCAATGCAATCAAGTGCATTTTGCTTATAAAAGTACAGGGGGCGCTATGGATCAACCAGTTGTGTAGTTTGGGGGAGTGTCTCTTAAACCCTCTCACCCTCTCTGTCACTTTTCTCCTTATCTTTTCTTTGCCGCTTCTTTTCCTGTCTTCTTTCCCTTTTTTTATCTTCCCATTTCGCCTCTCCATCATTCTGTCCACTACCCATCCTCTTTCCTCCTTTTCCCCTCCCCTTTGCCTTGTTTTCTAAGGAGATTTAGATGGGGTTGGGATGAAAGGTTTCGGGGTTTTTTTTACATATCAAGGTTCTTAGAGTCACAGCACGGGTCACACTGTTTCTGTGTGTGTGTGTATGTGTGTGTGTGGTTCATGTGTGTTTGTGATGTGATGTGCAGTGACATGCATGCAGTGCTGAGGAGGGGTTAGCAGGTTAAATTCAGAGCAGACCGAGGGCTCAGAGGACGAAGTTTGAAGAAATGGCGGTGAGGGTACAGTTGAGGGACAAATGGAACTGGAAAGAAGTGGAGGAGGAAAAAAAATTTGCAGGGTGTAAAATATTCAAAGAGGAAAGAGTGAAGAGGCAAAAGGGAAACCATAAGAATGAGTAAGGAGATGGGGATTGAAGAAAAGGATTAAGTTTGAAAGGAAAATAAATAAAAGAAAGATGGTTGGAAGAACTTGGGTCGAATAAAACGTGCAAAGTAGAAGGGAAGGGTTTCAGCATTCCTTTAAAACTTGAAGTTTATAGAACTTAATTCAATCAATTAATACAAATTAATTAGAAAAAATGTCATTAACACATTTTAAGATGAAGATAATCTTCACTGTAGCTTCTAAGCTAACAGATCTAGCACACACCACGTCTAAGGAAGGCGCAAAAGAAAGAACATGTCGACATGTCCTATGTTTTCATCTTTTATGTGGATCCGTCAATTCCCTCTCCCCATGTGCAACCCAGCAATGTTTCTGAGCAACCGAGTAGACTCCTGACAACAACCTGCAAGAGCAGTTGATGAAGTGTGAAAAACTGTCAGATAAAGACTCCACTGCTGGCAGAGAGCAGCTGACAGAGATCAGGGAAGATCACATATTAAGAATAAAGAAAAAAACAAGGACCGATTTTTTGATATTAACACATAAATTGTACTGAATTGTTTTGAATATGTATTTTGCATCAACTGTTTCTTAAAATGGAAGAAGTTGTTTGATTTTGTGAAAATAGGTGGAAAGAGAAAATAGGTATAAAAGAGTATTGGGTTCATGAAGAAGTTTCTCGTGGTTTAGAAGTAAAGTTGGATGAAAGTGAAACGGTTGCTTTGGAACAGGGGATAAATAAAAGAAGATGAAAAGTGAAGGATAACATGAACAAATGGAGTCTGATAATAGATTCAAGAAGGATTAAGAACGATTAGATAGGCAAGAAGTAAAATGAATCAAGAGAGGATTAAATGAAAAAAGAAGGATGGAGCAGAATGGGATGAAAGAGGCTGAGGAGCAAGAGGGTAGAGAAAATGGGATTAAATGAAAAAACGGTGTGAAATTTGAAGAAAAACCTTGGCGGAGAACAAAATACATGGATGAGAGGAAGGATTAATTGAAAATTAAGTCTGAAAAGCAGAGGAAGTAAAGGGAAATTCAATAAAAGGAGGATTGTGACAATTAAAACGGATGGCTGATGCAGAAGAAACAGACACCGGGGAGTCAGAAAAGAAAGATGGAGACAGCAAAGAAGGAGGTGAAATCAAAGGGAAGATGGTGAAGGTATAGAGAATTGAGAGGGAAAAATAATTATATAAAAATGAAAGAGAAGACTCAAAAGATATATTTAAAAGAAATATCACTGCTCTCAAGTACGATGCAGCGTTTGCGTCTCTACTCACCGCAGCCACCGATACGAATAAAACTGGATGGGTGGGATGTATGCATTCAGGATTATACTTGACTTTGGTGTAAACGTGTATAATATCAGTCAGCGGCTCATTTTCCAGTAGCTTTAATATCAAATATTTGCAGTTCTTCCCGTTCGAAAAAAAAGAACAGAGAGCAACGAGCGCGGATGAACGAGACGTCCACTGAATGAGATGTTGAGATGCCGGTTTGAGAATGGACTTCAGATAAATCATGGAATAAAGCAAATCTACTAATATGACAAAACGATTGACGGACACGTCCCGTCCGACAGCTCTGTCCAGGCTCAGACGGAGGAGTCGGGAATGACCTCAGGCTCTGTTAAGTTAACCTTTAGGTATCTCGCTTTCTGGAATGGAAAACCAAGAGTTTCCCTCTTAAGAGGGCTTCTGGCTTAACCAACTCGGAGTCTCCACTAAGTCCGCTTCCTGAAGTATCCCAGTTCATCGCCGTCGGCCTGGTCACGACACTCCCTCGCATCACAGACACTGTTTGGCCATTTCTTTATTGTGGGCGTAGACAATGAGCAGACTCCATGCAAACAGAGAATAGGCAGTCACCTTCTGGCAGACATGGTTATTTCATTAAATCGCAGCCTTTTGCCGTGATGTAATCGACCAGGCCATCGTTTTGTGTTTTCATTATGATCGCTGCAAATGAACGGGTGATGTAAACATTAGCAGGTAGAAGGATGGACGTTTGGTCTGGGGGTGAAAGGTTAGCTCCGCCGATAGCTTCTCAGCTCAGTGTGTATTACAGGGATCAGAGAAGATGGCAGGCATGGAATCAGTACTGTGGTGTGTATTGCCCTCTGTGTGTGTGTGTATGTGTTTGTGAATGTGTGTGTGGGTCCTGATGTAAAAAAAAACAAAACAGGCTTGCTGTCTTTCTGTTTGGACCACTCCTCTTTTCTCTCCTTTTCTGGCTCAGAATACCAGTCAGCTTGCTTACGGGGCCAACTGATGACGGGATTCCAGCTCACACTCCGATCGACCCCGACACACACACCCGCACACAAACGGGCATCACCCTTGGTTCCAACCTCTACTGTTCAGAAAGCTCCTGGCTTTAAGCACAACAAACAAACACACACACACATTCGATAAGCTTTCAAACTGTCACACACACTCTCTGCTCCAACAAGACCCGGCGACATGACTCCAACACCCTGCCCCCCTAGCCCACCCCCCCGGCTGTCATTTGTCTGCCAATCTATCCCGATGCATGGCAAATCCAACCAGGTCTTTTATTATTCCGTTTTTGACCCTCTTTTCTCCCGCTCCTCCTCTCTTCCCTCTCTCTCCGGGGGTGGACTGATGGTGTGGGGGGGCGGGTTTGTATTTTCCCACAGGTTTTGCCAGAGCCGGCCCGGTCGCAGGCTTCCAGGGTGACACGTTGCTTCTGGCCTTCAGTGACTTGAGACAAGTAGGTCTTTGTCTTCCTCATGGTCCTCTCTCCTTCGTTTTTCTCTTTTTTTCCTTGTCTCCACTATCTTCTTTTTACCTCCTCCTCCCCCTTCTCCCCCTTTTCATCCTTCCTCCCATCCTCCCTCACACATACATACCCACCACCAAGTCATCCTCCTCTTTCAAAGCTTCTTCAACTTCTTCCTTCATTTGGTTTTTGGATTTGTTTTGTTCTCTCATCTCCTTCTCTCATCGTCACCTTTTATCATACCGATATTCCCACAGATTTTCAACCATCTACCCTCATCTTTGCAAATTACTCTGTGTCCCCAAATTCCGGCAAGAAATATCCCTTCCCTAATTGCTTAAGAGCTTCTACGCAGCTACTAAGACAATAAAATGAAAATATTAGTGGATGAATCTGGAAGTTGAGACAGACGTCTTGATTCAGTGTCAGTCAATCCAAGTGTTGGATATTGGAGTATAGTACGCTTTAAATCTATAATAATGATGTGTTTGCTGATTACTTTCTTCTTTGTGTTCACCACATCTGATTGGTTTTTATCTGTAACCTTTCACATTCTTCCGCCAATCCTGTTATCCTTTGGAAATAGTATCCAGGCTTCTTTTTTTTTTGATTCTTTTCTTTGTCTCTTCATTGAGTTTTTATCATGTTTAGGTGAAAATAATACAGAAACAACATAAAAAATATCTATTATTTTTTTTATTTTTCAATCCAACCACCACATTCCCAACGTAATTTCCCTCCAATTCCATCCCATCGACCAAGTTTGCCCTCAGCCTTACAACAGGACGCTTCTAAACCTGTCCACAGTTGGCTTAAAAATCTATGTAAAATTCCACAAAATGCATTAGAGAAACGACAAATAAAAAAGCAGGTTCAGAAAAAAAAAACAAGCACACACAAAATTGTAAAACCTATATATACATCTACAGAGACGAGAACAAATAGACAGCAAAAACAACTTCTAATATTGTAGAAACCTTTCATCAATAAAATTTACATTTACAACATTTATTCACATGAGTTAGAATTATTTACATAGTAAAACACAGAGCCATACAAAATTAGTAGTTGGACATCAGATTTAAAAACTGTAAACATCTTTTCATTGAAATACTAATATTTTACTTAAAATTACAAAAATAATTAACTTTAGTCGATTAAATAGTAGTGAGTGATTTTTTTAAATGACGCTTTTATCTTATTCGGGTGGGCTGGCAGGGTAGTAAGTAGCACTGTTGCGGCAGAGTAATAAATAAGAGTTCAGATCCACTCGGGGAACCGGGGGCCTTTCTGCGTCGGGTTTGCTTGTTGGCCTCCATGTTTGAGTGATTTTCCTCCCGCCTTCCAAAAGCATGTAAAATAGTTGGGGTCCGTAGGAGTGAATGTGAGAGGTTGATGGACCCTGTGTATTGGTCCTGTTTCCAGAATGTACCCTGTCTCCGGCCCAATGTCAGCTGAAATCGGTTTCATTCTCCCATGACTCCAAAACAGGATCCGTCGTTACAGAAAAGGAGGGAAACAATGAACTTATAGCTTCTTCTTCTTTTTTTTGAAAATTTCAGAAATGTCTAAACAAGCCACAATGTTTATATAATTGTATCCGTATTAACTTACAATCTGATAAATAATACATTTCCACGGCTTCTTGAAGCTTCTTTGAACTGAATTTTAAACTGTTATCTAGAGCAATATATCCATTGGACACTTTACGACATGAACTTTGTAGTTATACAGTGGAAACACTTTAAAACACAGAATTCCAATAAAAGGTGTCATGTTTAAAATCTTACTGCAAAATTTTATTGCATCTACTAGTTAATATTATTTTTATTATTACAAGTCACCTCGACTCCTCTCACTTGTCACCCACCGGACCGGCGTCTCCCAGGAGATGCATCTCACCAGGTGAAAGGAGGTAAACGAGGGGGATAACCTATCTTTGAGTGCGAACAGAGGCTCACTCTGCCTCCAATTTGTGGTGTTTAAAAAGTCAAAGACTGACCTACTGTGATGGTGACTCTGGGGGCCAGTGAATGGGTGTTTGATCTGTAATTCCTTGGATTCTGCACTGACATAAACTGAGACATTAGGTAGGTCCCCCTTATTCCAAATAAAATTGGAAAAAATGCCTAGTTAGAAAAAAAATGATCCATGTAAACATCCTTTTCCGAATGAGGAAGCCCTTTGTAATTGAGTTCTGGACCACAGCAGTTAGTTGGGGTTTTTTTTTGATACAAACTGTCAAACAAATTCAGAAATAATGAACTCTAGAAACATGTCCAACAAAAACTGTCAGGTGCTGTGATTGACCGACGCTGTAAACAAATTAAAAAGGGCTGTAAAACATTGAAAAATTCTAAGGACAGATCCCACAACAACAAATGTCATTTTTTATTATAAATGTTTTACTGTACGCTGCAGAGACTGTCATATTTACTGTTTTGTATATTACTATTGCTCCTGAACAAAGAGAAAGTGATTTTATTTAATAAAATAGCAGAGCATGCAATATTTCTTATTCAAATAATCGCCAGAATACACGATAGAATACTCGATTACTAAAATAATCGATTACTGCAGCGATAGCATCTAGCGATGCGATGAAGTTCCGGTTTGCTATCGTTGTTGCTCCTCACTTCACCCGTCCCTGTCCAATTTGATGGGCATGTGAATCTCCGAAGGTTAAGAGATCCCCAAGCTGGTTCGGTCGATGGTTCATGACATGAATTCCACATTTAGCTTCCATCCGTCTTTCTGCAATGATATTTGGTGTTTGTTGTCTTTGATTGATAGATTACTGTGAAAAAGCTGAAATAACTTTCCAAATACATTTATTTCTACTCCAAACGTAACAGATCTTACGATTTACTGATGCTAATAGAGCAGAACTCCTCGGTCCCCGGACCAGATGGTAGGCAACGGCTAAAAGCAGAAAGTGGGGCCGATTGTGCGCTGAGGGATTCTTGTATCAGAGTCATGAGAAAAAGTGAGACGAACCAGTAGGAGTTCTAGAGAACCCTGGATGTTCTGTGGAGTGTGTGTGTGTGTGGCGCGACGCGCAGGTTTTCGACAAGTTTGTTCCTGCGTTAAAAAAAAAAGCAAACTTGTGTTGTTGTTTTCTCGTCTCAACTCAGTTGTGTGTCGCTGTCTGTCATCGTCGCTGAATGTGTGAAACGAAGCGGAGTGTGTGTGTGAGGTTTGTGTGGCTTCTTGGCGGTGGTGTGTATGTGTTTGTCATCCTCGCTGTGAAAGTTGGAAGAAAGAGTGTGAATGTGTGCAACAGGGCGGAGATCGAGTCAGAGTGTGTGTCCGCCGTCTTTGGTGCGTGGATGTGTTGCTCTTGTTGTTCGGATGTGTTGTTCTTGTTGTTTAGTGTGTGAAAGTGGTTTAAGAGTGTGTGTCTCTATTTTTTTTTTTGTTGTTTTTTTTTGTTTATGTGTGTGTGTGTGTGGGTCTGTGTGACAGCGGATGACGGATGGGCCGGCAGGATGGAGCAGGGGACGATGAATGAGGTGACAGACAGAGACGGATAGCCCTTTATCCCTTCGTCACAATCCCTCTTTCTCTCTCCCTCTCTTCTCTTTCTCCGCCTGTCGGGATGATGCAGTGCCTCTTGTTCTCTCGCTCAGAGAAGGAGAAGGACGGGGGGAAGATGGGGAGATGGAGAAAAGAAAAAAATTGCATTCATCTGGCATTGATGTTTACTTCAACCCCCTCCTACTTTCTCCTCAACCCCTTGCTCCTTCTCTATTTCCATCGCCTTTCCCTCCCTCCCTCCTTCCCTCCCTCCCTATGCTGATCAGTTGACTCCGTCGCTCCTTTTTTGGACTTATTCAGCTTTTCTTTGCTCATTGTTTTTTTTTTTCTACCATTCTTATTTCATCAAAAGAATTCTTTCCACCTCGATACGCCCCCTGAAACGTAACTTCTACGTGATGCAGATGCCTGGGCGCATCTTTTTGGAGATTGACACTCTGTCAGGTAAATTTTTCATCTGGCGACATTTCATACGTGATGCTTTTGTACGTATGTGTGTGTTTGACCTGATGGTGAATGGCCGATAAATCACATTGACGGGGCCGTTTGTTGTGTGGTCGGGTCCCGGTGTTCTGGAAGGTTCTCAGGTCCTGGGACAGGGCCGAGATAGGAGTTCCCCTAGGACACACATATTCACAGCGTCTTAGATGGACGTTCTCAGCAAACATAGAGGGAATGAATCGAGAGGGCTGGGATTTCTGCAAAACTTGTATATTTGTGTAATCGATACATTTTTTTTTATCTTTCTGTTGTTTTCATGCTTATAAATTCATGACATACCCTAATATCATTCATTTTTCTCCATCATTAGAAGAAATCGCAATTTGAGCAGAACCTGGCATTTCCACGATACTTTACCGTAAAAGAAAACCTATTTTCTTATGCCTGGTCAAATGCATCAGTGCTTCATTTAATCACAACACAACTATAATAGTAATAATAATAATTAAAATGTCAACGTTATTTTATTTTCATCACATTTCATACAATACTGATACATTTTGAAATCAGTTCTCTGCATTTCACAAATACCTGAAGAGCAGAAGGTAACCCTCTGGAAGCATATTGGGGTTCTTGCTCAAGGACCCAACAACATGTAGACTAAAGGGGGAGTCCGTGGATTGAACAGCCAACCTTCAGATGAGTGGACCACCACTGTACCTCCTGAGTTATAGCCACGCCAAGTACATAATGTACACAGGGACATTTATATATATAAATATATATATATATATATATATAGAGAGAGAGAGAGATTTCTCTGTGTATATATTCTCAATGTCATCAAAACCAGGATAAGCCTCATAGATGGGGTACTGGTGTACATGGAAACAAAGTTACAGGCTGACAAACAACTGCTGGATGGTGAGAAACTGAGTACTGCAGGCCCGCTATCCATCCTCCGACCCTCTGAGTCATCACCGACTTCTGTACCTCCTCAATTGCAACCACCCCATTATATGATCTTTACCTGAAACTGGTGAAATTGGAATCTGCCCGTCAGACCTTTTTTGCTATCGGTGCACCTCTATACTAGACATCTCCGAACAACATCATCAATCCCATACAAAACTTGAAATCTCCTGCTAACAGGCAAATAAAGAAATGCTAGCAAAAACATTGAAAAAACAAAAATTAGGAATTGATACCCACTTTTGGTATTCTGACAGATTTCATTCCTTGTTGCAGACACATACCAGTCACTACCTGTAAAGGATCTGGGTTTCATTCTCTGCTGAGTATCATTCTGTTTCAGCAGAGTCTTAAGTTCTTTCCATGTGGTTAGAGGAATAGCAGAGCCTTCTCTCGCTTTAACAGATGGGAAAGTTCTGAAGTTCCTATCGCATGAGGTAAATATAACAGTGTCCCAATTCCATACCAGTACTATGAAGTACACCCTATTATTAAGATGACTATTCAGCTTAATGCAATTTAATCATTTATTTTTTCAGAACAAGAAAAAAGTTGGATGAAGAAACGCTGGTCAGTGTAACAGTTGGATTCTAGTTATAAATATTTTTGGATCAATGAGATTTTCTCCACAGATGTTTTTTCATGTAGAAATTGTTCAGCAATTTTTAAAAAATTGGTTCTTATTTTATATCTTTCTAGATTTAGATACATTTAAAAAGTATATGACTGACCAGCATCACTGTAAACCCCTCTATAAAAGAAGTTTATAGAGGGGTGACTTTATAAAAGTTTTCTGTAATTTCAAGGACCAGGTCCTGTGTTCAGTGCAGTGGCGGTCCTAAGAATTTTTCATAGGGTGGCATTTGTGCACAGCTTGCCGAATTTTTAGTATGTGTTGATAATAAATTGATCATTAATATAAACAGACTATTAAGCTATTCTCCATGAAAATGTGTGGTAAAAATCAGAACATTCTACACAAAAAAATGCATTTTGGTCAGTCTCTAATTTCTTCAGAACCGTCATCATAAAATAATCTAATATTAACAATTAAAAAATCATATTGCAACCTTATCTGAGCTAATTCTTAAGTTAATACCATTACATAGTCTGCTCTTGTGAGCAAACCACTAAACATGAGTTAATCAATATGTATTCATTCAACAAGTGTTAATGCACTTTATTTTTTATTTTATTTTCTCTACTGTCTAATTTGAGGTTATAACGATTATAATGATTATAATGATTTAGACCTTGATGCAGTTTGAATAAATTTTAAACTTCACCTAAATTGTTACCAATTGGTTGGGGCGATGGGGAACAAGCAGGGCTTGAGAATTCCATCCCCTCCAAAGTGGGGATTGAGAGAAAAAGCTTGAAACCGCTGTATAAGGCAGTAACCTAGCAATTTGTCCTGAAGGTGACGTGGGAAAATAGGCAAGCATGAGGACATGAGCAACTTCAAAATGACAAGTGGGTCAAGAGTTGTTCCCGGTCCACAAATGTTCGTACCCACCAAAATGGTCTAAGGAAGGACAACTAGTGATCCTGTTCACAGTGTCAAGGGCACCTAGGGCTCAGTGATGTCTGTGGAGAGTGAAGGCTAGCCCAGGTTGTCTGATCCGACAGAGATCTACTTTAGCTCATTCGTTAACCGTAATCGCTTATAAGGGGTCGCGGGGACTAGAGCCCTTATACATAAGAGTGCAATTTGCTGAAAAGGTTAATGCTGGTTTCCGATAGAAAGGTGTCAGAACTCAGAGTTACAACACAGAGCTGTTTTTTGGCCAAAGAAAGATTTAGCCAGAAGGTTTTAGTGTTATTGCTTATTGGTGTAAATGAACTGACGGGTTGGTTTTGTTGGTAACATAATTTTTTTTAATTGAAATGCAAAGGAAATAATTGAACTTGTATAGAGTTATTGGTTATAGATGTCAGTATGGACTCTCTTTCTTTAAGTGGATCTATTAAGTATAAAATCCTTCTTCTTTCGGCTATTCCCTTTAGGGTAGTTCCCATCTTACCCCTTCTCTCCGCATCTTCCTCTGTTCCATCAACCAACTACATGTACCCTCTCACCCTATCCAAAAACCTCCTGTTTGGTCTTCCCATTTGTCTCATGCATTTCAGCTCTATCTCCAGCATCCTTCTACCAATATATCCACTTTTCACGTGCACAAACAATATCAATCTGGCCTCTCTTACTCTGTCTCTGAGACAACTTAGCTGGGCCGTCTTCCCAAAGCAGATTCTAACATCTTCAACTCTTACACTTCCAGCTCTAGTATTGAAATCAGTTTTGTGTTCCGCATATTGATTTGGCATAGGTTTTACGTCAGATGCCCTTCCTGACACAACCCTCCCCATTTATCCAGGCATGTATTCTTAATAACAACCTTATCTGAGTTGTCAACACCTTTCTCATCTTCTTAGTAATTGCTGAATAATTTGGTGTGTTTGGAGGGTGATTGTGTTAGTGTGTGAGCGTGCGCACTCTCCAGGCTGCGCCTCTCCAAAGATCCTATCTAACCTCCTATATTTAGAACATTCAGAAGTCTGTGGTTACTTCAAACCTTTGGCTGGCCCTCGTGTGTTGCGGTGTGGCGTCCTTCCAGAAAAATGCTTGCTACAGTAGAGTTCCACTCATCCCCTTCACTACTCGTTCATATGCCAGGCATTCCTCATACTTCGGCCCAGTCCAGTGTGTGTGTGTTTGTCTCTTGTCATTGATTGGTCCCTGATTCATTCTTTTGGTTGACCACAGACTGTCAAACTCCATCCATTTATCATGTTGTCTCTTTTCCCCTTTCCCCCTTTCCCCTTTTTTCTCTTTCTTATGTCTTTTATTTTCTCCAGTTTGTCTCCAGTTTGTTGAACTTTGACTCTTTTGATTCTTTCATTTCTGTCACTTTCAATTTTCTTCTCCCCCCTTTTCCCTACAATTGATGCTTTGGCTCTCCCCTCCAAGCTTTACGTTATATGTTTTGTTCTTTGTTGTCTTTTCCTCTTGTTCTGTCCTAAGTCCTTGGTTTTTCTCATTTTGTCATTTTCTTTTTTAAACGTCCTGTCGTGATAAATCAGAGATAATATAGGTATAGTTACTGTCTGTAATCATTTTTAGCCTACAGCATATCTGGAAAAAACATGCTAACATGACTATGAGTGCAGATCGTGAAACTCTGGTTTGGATGGGTTCACAGTTATGTCACGGACCGGCAAAAAATGGGAAAGGAAAATAAAGCTTTGTTTTCCATTTATTTCTTATGTAACGAATTCAACACTTAAATCTTGTAAGTTTTGATCTTGGTTTTAAATGAAAACAAAATTCAAATATTCAATGTTTAATCCTCAAAGGCTGAATCAGGCGGGCGTCATGGGGTAATTGTGTCTGCCGCCTCACAACAAGAAGTTTCTGGGTTCAAATCCCCCAATGGCTGTTGGGCATCTCTGTGTGAAGTATGCTTATATTCCCTGTGTTTGCATGGGTAATACAGTTGAATGGGTGTCTCTAAATTCTCTGTAGGTGTGAATGTGAGCATGGATGTCTCTATTGTCTCTATTTTTGGCCCAGAGATGAACTGGCAACTTCTCCTCTGTATACCTCTCACCCAATGTTGGCTGGGATAAGCTTCAGCAGCGCTGTATCCTGAACAGAATAAAGTTTCAGATAATCAATGAAGAAATCAAAAGCAACTGAACTGGTAGCTGAAGAAATTTCAACTTTCATCCAAGAGGCTTCCTCAGTTCTGACTGTCTCCTCTGTCCTTTCTCCATTGGAGTAGTCATCTCTATATAGTGGTAATTAAGGTCCTGTCTCCCAAATGAACATAAAGACCCAGAATAGCTTTGGGTCTCAATGGTCATTATGGAGTAATCCCTGACTCTTCCCCTTTGTCTGTACCCTGATGCCCTGGTACCTTCTGCCAAAGGGTTAGGAGGGTAAACAGTCCGTGACAGGGGTGGGTGGGGTCTCTGACCACACAGGTTGCTCTGGTCAAGCACCGTTTGTGGGCAATGTCTTTGGTCGACGGGAGTGAAGTCCCAATTCACTCTTTGCAGGGATGTCCAGTCAATGTGTATCAACCTCCTCACTGCAGGGTAAATACCTGACTGCCCAAAAATCAATTAGAACTGAGGAATCCTACTGAATGACAGTGAAACGTCTTCCATGTACAAAATAAGTTAAGCTGCATCTTATCAAGCCCTTGAAAATTAGCACTACCTAATGTTAACGTTTAAATTCAAATGTTAAAATTGCATTTTCCATACTCTGAGAGTCATGTAGCTTTCTACTACCCTTGAGGTCCACCTTTCTCCGATGAGGGACCAGACAATTTCTTGGATAAATGTTTGACCTTTTTGATATATTCCTGTTCATTAAGATCTGGTGCAATCTTTATGTGAAAGATTGAACGAATTTCATACCATGGCTTAAGCACTTTGACCACATTATTTTTGAACCAATTATTTTCCACAGCAGAGTGTGGCCTCATGTCTGCAGCAATAAATATCCCCATAGATTTGTCAAAAGCTTAAGCTTGCTCTGATTCTCCATAAATGCCGTTGTGAGATGTTGTTTTCAAATGTTTGACCTTGCTGATTCTATTGTCATTGTCTCATGGCACAATGCCTACATGCCATTACAGTTTTTCCCACCAACCTTCCATCCTCAGAATATTCTCCGGGGAAGCAACAATTCTCCCATACTTGATGCTTCTCAATTTCTACTGCTCCTTCAGTATCCATGTCTGGGTGTCATGCTAAAGTAGCCAGCTCACATGACCACATTAATAATAATAATTATTGCTAATCCTCATTACTTCTTCTGTCTTCTTGACTTCGTCTCTTACGACTCTGCACCAAGATTTAGGTAGTCATCACTTTATATCGTAAGAGCAGCATTACAATTTTATTTAACACTATTATGGATAGAATTTGCATTTGAGCAAAGATTTTCATGGAACTTGAATTGTGTGGGTCCAGGGAGCTCTCTTCCCCAGTTGACTCTTGACTTTTGCATTCTTATTCTATCTTGTGCTTCTTCACTATCACCCTTTCCCTCAGTATTGGCTCTCCTACACTGACTGAATTCCATTGGTCAAACCCCTCACTTTCCTGTGTTACACACACAAACACACACTTTGGCTTTGAGCGCTGATGTTTGCGTGTGGCCCAACCATTACCTCACGGAGCCGTCACAGCATGACATCTGCTCCTCTTATCCTGATATTGTGCGTGTTCAGATGGACCGCCGTAGCCAGTGGCAATTATCCAGTGAAAGCATAGCAGATTCACCCCCTCTGTGTGTGTGTGTGTGTGGAGGGGTGATAGACAAGTTAAGGGATGCAATGAGGCCCAGTGGGAGAGGCAACCTCTGTCTCACCTTTTCATAATTCAGGCCAGTGAGTCGGTGAGAGAGTCACAGTAAGGAGGCAGATGGTTGAGAAAAGGTTGGGAAGGTTTGGAATCATTTTTCACCAAGTGTTGCTAACAATCTAACCCTCAAAGGATTATACTTTTACTTTTCTTACGCTTCTTGGCATAATGTATGTCTTTTAATCAGTATTTGTTCTTGAGGATAGGTGCATTATAATATGAATAAAATGATGGGATCATATTTTATTTACTGATTATTGCATTGGAGCATACTGACCATTATTTGTCTTACCCATTACTCTTCCTTTTGTTATATTTTGCCGTGTAATTACGCGCACAGTGTTACTTTCACATACAAAAAAACATACATTAAACGTGCGGAATGGAACGGGAATAGCATGCTTTGGCATTCAGTATCAGTTTTCAGAATGAATTTTTGGAGTTCTCACAAGATTTGAGTTTAACCAAGAGGTTTCTATCTCAATGTGATTAATCAGTTTTTTTTTTACAGAAACAAATACAGGATTTCAAGATTACAGATTAACTTTATTGTCATTCAGACTTTCCACCAGGCAGGTACACAACAGAACGTAACTATGTTGGATTTGGTTCAATAACAAAGTAAATAAAAACACAAAAGTAAAAGGGCAGTAACACTAATAGATAAAAAAAATTGAAAGAATTAGTAGTCTGTACATTAAGTGAGGTTACTGCACAGGAGCAGGATTATTGCACATGTAAAACCACATAATAAATACTATAATAAGTGTAAATGGGAAACTATTAAATTGCAATTGGTATGGTCTTATGTTGTGAAGAAAATTACACATGGAATGCATCCAGTATATTTCACAAAGGAAGAAAGTGCACTAAAAATGTTGAATATTGACACATAGGTACTTAATGCACGGATACGTTTTAGGAGGGATTGAGAGGGAGTTCAGAAGTCTGATGGCAGTGGGGATGAAGCCATTGCAGAACCTGGTTGTTCTGCACCTGATGCCCCGGTACCTTCTGCCAGAGGGTTAGGAGGGTAAACAGTCCGTGACAGGGATGGGTGGGGTCTCTGACCACACAGGTGGCTTTGGTCAAGCAGTGTTTGTGGGTTATGTCTTTGGTCGACGGGAGTGAAGTCCCAATTCACTCTTTGCAGGGCTGTCCGGTCAATATTAATAACATGTTGCTGCCGCCATCTAAATCTTGAATTAGTTTTTTGTTAAATTAGCAATTTGTTACCCATTATCTGAGGACAAGATGGTTTTAAGTGCTTTGACCAAGTCATCCACCAAGTGTCATGAAGGCTAGTCGAGCTGATTAAGAAAGAAAGCCTCCCATAGTTGAAGGAGGTGAAAAAATTCACTGATATGTCCTTTTACTCAATCAACTGAAAGATGTAATGATTTGTTCCATGTCACATGCTTCACCCTTCCTCCCAGTTTCAATGTAATCAATTAGATTACATGAATACACAGAGCCTCATCTTGCAATTAGGAAGAGGAAGTGAAGTTAATCCCCAACTCGGCCCCTTTGTCTGTATTCAATCTATAATTCAAAAGCCATCGAGTGTTTTATATTTAATCTAAATAAATAGTAGAAAGCCCAATTTCATTAATGGAAATGAAAAGAAATCCTGGATGCACCCTTTAATCCTGATCCAATGGATGCTTCAGATGCCCAACCCTTCAAACAAGGGTCTAGAAAATATGTCTGGTAGTTGTAGTATAACCCCGCTAACGCTGGTGAAACAATTACATCATTACTTTATTCATATTGAAAGCATTCTACTAAAGTAAATGAATATCCTTCCGACTTAGAGATTGTCATTGTCTGCAGCCGTAAAGAGAAGACATGCTGAAGAAATACCGAACTCTATGCCCCATTGAACAAGTCAATTTGTTGAGATTGAGTGATATACGAAAACAATAATGATATCTTTGAATCGAACCAAATAAGTCCGTAGGTTTTAACAGTCCAACAAAAAAATCAAAATAGGAGTGCCAGTATCCTTGTTCTGAACACGTAACATGTACGGAGCCAAGTCATAAGCAGAGCAGGAAGCTTTTACTGGATTCTGTCAGAAGTTGTTTGTCACTTCATTGTTCAAGACTTGAGTGCACACGCTCCTTAACGCTCCTCGCTTCCTCGTATTCACCTGCGTTATCCGGAAAAATAATTGCTCTTCCGATATCATTTTGTCTCACAAATGTACTATTAATGATATCAAGTTTGAAATATATTGAAGGCTGTTGTTTGTCAGCCAATTTTGTATCCTTAGGGTTGAGTTTTTCAGATGAGTGTAGAAAGCAGAGAAAAGTTGCACGGGAATGACGTGATGTGAGGGGAAGGATGAAAAAAGTTGGTTACAGAGGTGAGAGTGAGGACAGGAAGAGATAAACGAGGTCAGAGATGGAACAAGATAGAAACTGCTACCGTCACATTCCTGAGGTCTGTGGTCACAACTGGGTCAGCTGCTACGCGTGAGTGTATTTGTTGAACGGTGCGTGTGACAGGTTATGTTCGATGAAGGGACTGCTTTCAGTATGACCTTGATGACCTTGCTTTTCGGCCCCTCTCCACACTTGAGATAGTTTGGGAAAGAAGTGCAGAGAGCAGAAGGATGGCGGGGAGAAAATCTGAAGAGAAAGGCACAATTGAGGGAGTAGTTGTGAAAGAGAGAATCCAAAGGAAGATGACAGGAGGAGATGGAAGCAAAAAGAGAGTGTTGTGAGCTCGGCAAGAGTGAAAACAAGACGCGAATGCGTGAAATGTTGAAGGAGCAGAGCAAAAAAAGAGAAGGATTTCAAGTGAAAGAGTGCAATCAGGTGAAAGTGATATGGCGGGTGAAATGGGCATACAGGGTGGTCTCTCCCTCTCCCAGTCACTCCTTCCGTCTCTCTAGCCCTCTCCTCGGGAGGCTGACACTTCCCTTCATCTGTTTGACCGCTCACAGAAGGGGGGATGAAGAGAGGAGTGGAGAGGGGTGAAAGAGCGAGACTGCTGGAGAAGAAAGAGGGCCAAAGGAAGGATGAGCAGCAGACAGACATCCAAATGCTTGCCCCGTTGATCTTTTGGAAGAGTCGGGTCGAGGAAGACCAACCAAATAACAGTTGCACACACAAACATGGACGTGACATTTAAGTTTGTGCCAAACATATATGTGCCCGAAATATCATTTTTATTAACAAACCTTGAGGCTTAGAATCAGGCGACCACTCAAAGTCCATCTTCTACAAACACATATGGTGCATAGGAGTCCCACAGACGTGAAAACCATTAAAGTGCTATAGTCTCTCTTTTTATGTTTCCTGTGTGCTTTCCAGAGTTTATCTGATGGAGTTAAAGCTCTATTTTGATAGAAACATTATAGTTAACTCAGTCATGCACCATCCAATCCCTCCCATTAAATTTATCTGGAATCACAATTTATTTGGTCTGCAAAGTTTTTTATCCCTTAAGCCCTGTAGAATCAAACCCTCCTTCTAAACATATGCTCTGGATGGTGCCTTTTGGAAAGGTGCAGGAAAATGTATGATACCCCTTCAAAGACCTCACCATAGATAACACCTTAACATCATTTCAACAGATAAACCAAAAAAGTCTTTTTAGCTATTTTCAAGCATGACATTTTGTCCTTTCCCATCTTCCCAGTCTCTTTGTCAGAAATAACATCCTCCCTTGAAATCCATCCCGTACAAAAATCATTTCAGTACTCTTTAGCTTGATGTTAAATCTAAGGTCCATCCTCTAGAATCCAAGGCCCATCCCGAAAAAACAGGTTTATTGCAGCAGGGACAGGGAGAAAGGTTTTGGTTTATAAACTCAACCTTCCTTTGTGCCACACACTATGTGATTCAGTAGCAATTTGAACATTGAGCCCACATCTCAAAACTAGATAGTACAATATCTATTTTAAACTTAGTCCCTGTTGTGAGGAATGAAAAGTCCCTCATGCTCGATCTTAGATTTTAACAGTCAGATTTGGCGTCAGGGAAGAAGGCATGGAAAAAAGTATCACCTGTCCTTTCTTGCCCTCTTGAGTAGAAGCACAGTCCTGCTCAGGTGGAGGGATACCGCCCCACCCACTCACAAAAAACAACAACTGGGGAAACAGCAACAGTCGAGGCTCATTGATGCACATGTGGAGAGAGGGCTAGCTTTTGTTGTCGATCCCATTAGTTCCATTTGTGTGTGGCGGATTGTGCGAATGGTTGTCTTTTCCACCAGTGGAAGAATGGGTTAATACTGGCACTTCAGTGCCATATAAGTGCAGCCCGTTTTCCATTTAAGAGTAAGACGGGTGTGTATGATTATTTTGATAATGATTTTACACTCCTGAGGGCCGTTTTTACTTCTTTGCGTTTCAGAAAGTCTTTTGGCATGTATCGACCAAGTTTGTATTGTGATGATGACGAAAATAAAATCAGTCAGGTTCACTTGCCATCCTTTAGAATGAGTGCATGTAAAACGTCTTTCCTCTCTTGAATCCTATTATCTCACTATGCTTCACTCTTTCTCTGCTTCTCTTTCATTCTCTCTCTCTCTTCCAATTTCTTCACCTTCTCTCCCCGTTTAAGTGCCAATACAGGGCAGGCTGATGTGTGTGTCAGACACACAAACACAAATATCAGGTTTTCGCACTTAGAATGGGTGCAGTGTAAGGTCAGCAGGATAAGTATCGGTGCCAAGGAGGGGCGTGAACTAACAGTCAAACCCCCAATAACATGCTTATCTGATCCCACACAAATACTGATTGTCTGCAACCTACTTACCCATGTACACAAACACACACCTGCCCCTGCATGTACTTAGATATAACGATATATTAAAGATGAAAACACACCCACTCGTCCACGCTGCCGTGGTTGAGAGGGTGTGTATCAAGTCCATTAACTGCTTAATGATCCCAACGGCAAAAAATAATCTTGCTCTAAAGAGCATGTGTCCATATCTCCAGATTTATGAGTTCTAGCTATTATTTGTGTGGGAGAGGTCAGTGTGTGTATGTTTCTCGGCCCCTGTCTCAACTTCCTGTCCCGTCTGTGTCCGACCTTATCGGCGTGACAACGGGTCAGGCAGTGGTCACAGCAACATAGCTGTTCAGCGATCTGATCGGACATGGTGGGGAGCTGTACTCTGCTACTTCCGACCAATGGTCAAGTTGTGGCCAGGAGTGCGGGAGTCGAAGTGGTTCGTGCTCACTTTAATATGCACACACACCTTTATAAATATCTTTGACTAATAAAACATTTTAAAGATGTGTGTCTTCCCATCTCAGATGTCTTTTGATGCGAAGTAACAACTGTCTGTCATATATAGTTTTCTCACAATCACACACATACAGTGACCGTGTGGTGACCGGCTCAGGTCATTGTTCTGTGTTATCAGTCTTGACCTCTCTATCACTCTCCCCCCGATATGGCCTGCATCTACACCCCTTCCTGTGTGTGTATGTGGGACTCTGCGGTCACTCCATGGTCAAACTAAAAAGTTTGAACCCTTAAAACGCTCTCGCCTTTCAACTGTTTCCTGTTTTGGGGGTTATGGAGGAGACAGAGGGATTTATGTTTTGTTTCAAGCTGCAGTGTTTAAACACTACAGAGTGTTTTTTATTTTTCTGGAAGGTTAAAGTATATTTCTTTATTCCCTGCAGTTAAACTGTTGCTTGAGAGGAACTTGTGTGGTCACAGAGAATACCATAGTTGAAATGTTTCTTAAATCAGAGTCAAAATGATTAATTTTTTCCTGGCCACTGAATGGACTAAGATCAAATGTTATATTATGTTAATCAAATACAGCAGTATAAGAGCGGCAGACTCGGGTGGTGGTCAAAAAGGAGGACCAAAGGGCGTCCTCCAGTTATCAGGGTATCGCAATGCTCGGCCTCCCCTGGACAGTTTATCCCAGTTTGCTGTGAGGAGGCCTCAGCTGATACAGCAAAGAATTCCATCCTGACCTTGAACAGTGGACCAACTCCTTTACTCTTGCTGACTTGCTGGGGGGTCATGGGAGTTTGCTCATCCAGTCCACATGCCTTTTGTTGATTTGGAGGAGGACCAATGGCAGGGTCTCATGCTGAGTTCTGTGGGGAGTACTGCTGGAGTATGAGTCAGGGTAGCCCTTGCTACAAGCCGATCCCTTTGGTGCCAAAGATAGAGTTGTGTTCATATCTTCGGCACCAATGCATTGCCTCACAATGTACTTAGTGGGTGTTCGTCTCCGCCAGGGTTGTCCCTTGTCTCAAAGGTTGTCTAGGCACAATGGGGAGTGTCTGGTTTATGGTGCATAGAATTGTATTCCTGCCCTTTGACAAGGTCAAAAATAACACATCATTTACGGTCTACAATTTTCTCAATAGCCTGAAATCATTGTAGCCGAGCCTAAGGTCCCTGGTACGAGAATCAGGAAGGTTTAAGTTTCTATATGGACACCGAATCTGGAAGTTTCATGAGAGCAATGCGCCATGAGGTGATGTCCCTACTTCTGTCCCTACCTAATGCCGTTCCTGGCTTTAAATTTGTTTATGAAGACCAAACTAAAACTGACCATGGGCCACAAGGTGACGTCACCGCTTCAAATTTTATTTTATTTTAGATGCTGCGACAACCGAAACATCACACAAATTGAATCATCATATATGCCAAAACCTAACTCTGGGTATATTTTCGTGCAAATCCATCCTGTAGTTATTCCAAAATCTTGCTGGCAAACAAAGACACAAACAAACGCACAGTGGTGGAAACATAAGCTCCTTGGCGGAGGTCATTAAAGATTGGCTTGTTCATCATCTGGATACGGATCTAATTTTAATTCCTGGTGTAAATAATGAAGGTCTGACTTCCAGTATTTAGGTCAAGCCTGAAAACACTGACAAATTAAATTAAAATAATAATTTCATTGTTAAACTCTTGATTTCTATTTGTTTATTATAAAGGAATGTGAGGGAATATTCTAATCTCAAAATCAACTCCTGTCCTGGACTTGACTTTTAAAAGTGGCTGAGGTCAAATTGACCTTTTTAAAAAGTGGCTAGCGTCTAAATTGAGCTCTGGGCGGAGTTAAAAGCTGCTGTTTTTCTAGCCTGTTTGTTTTGGAGTATTCTGTCTTTATTTGCTCTATCAGCACAGAGCAGCTCCCTGCAGGCCCCTCCGACTTTAGCCTGCACTCGTTTATCGTCTCGCTGTTTCTCACTCAGTCGTTCTTCCTCCTCCGTAACATCTAGTTACCCTCCGCCTGACCTCCTTTACTCACTCCTTTCCCTTTCTCCTGCAGTCCTGTAATATTTCCCCAGTCATTCTTTTTGAGTTTTCTTTCTTCCTTTCTCTCTTACTCCCTCTATATCTCTCGCCCACTCTCTCTCCATCTGCATAGTGTCTAATTGACAGCAGAGACCCCTGCTTGAACCACCAGTACTCTTCTCTCGGCTTTTTCTTGTTTTATTTTTCCGTGCTCCTTCCATTTCAGCCCTGTCACTTTCTAAGGAATAGCACAACTTCTCTGTCAATGCAGATGAAGGGAGAGGGAGGATGGGGAAGGGAAGGGAACAGGGAGAGAAATGCTGTGTGGGCAAGATAGGAGACATAGTTCAAGATGGACAACATTTAGATATCCAAAGAAGTTAGATTTGGGTTCAGAGAAGCATGCCTGACGCTCAAAGTAAATAGTTTAATTTAGGAATTAATTAATCAATTAATCTTTATTATTATTTTATCATTTCACCTCTATTTGCACATATTCCATAAGCTTAAGTCACATCATTAACTGTTACAAAGTTTATAACACATTTTTTTGGGTTCTCATGTAAGATGACGTTTGCATTCGTGGATGAGTTTCAGTTAAACCATTTTTTGGTTCAGGCAGGTGGAATCCTAGAATACGTTTTGACATAAGAGCGATATACTTGAGTATGTCTTTTGTTGTATTTTCAATGCAGATGATAATGAAAAGCTCAGTTTCGTCAGAGCTGAGTGAGAGAAAATGTCATATTTACCTGTATAGTGGCTAAAAAATTGAGGTAAGCGTCTAATGCCTGGTTCAGACAGAACAATATTTTTTCTTCAACAAAGGTTTTTCAATACAAGTTTTGACACTCACCATTCATTCTCATCAAGTGAAGTGACATCGATGAGGAGGCGGGTCAGTCATTGGCTACTGAAGAACTCTGTTCTCTCCAACAATGCTCCCCTATAACTCTATCCTGGTATTCATTCAGTGAAACATTGAACATTCAGTGTAGTTGTGGCCACATTTAACAATTGGGAAGGGCCACGCCTATATTTATCCTTTTTTTCTTCAGGTGCATGTCCCTGTTTCATTTTGCCTCTTCATGTTTTTCTGTCTCGTTGAGCTAACGAAAAGTAGAAAAGAGTCTTATTTTCAGCTTATTATACTAAACAAAAACATATTTTTGGACATTATTCTCCATTTATTCAAGGAGATACATGCAAAATCTACACATGGCACCTATAAGGATAGTGCTTATGTAATTCCAACAGCCAGCACCATAAAAATATAGTTCACCTTTCCAGAAAAACAGCAATTTAATCATTCCTCATATTATTGTCATTTTGTGTGCTCGCAGTTCGGTTGTTTTACTTGTTTGTTGTTGATTTATTTCTTGTTCTATTTGCTAAATGCATCAAATAGGACATTTACAACACGGAAGGCTTTACTTGCTTGACAGCACAATTTTAAAACCTTTGCACACTTTGACTACTAAGCGGAGGTTTTATTTTCTTAGAGCTTGAGGCCAAATTAAGTGCTCAGCCCGATCATGCTGATGTTTTACCAGGCAGTCGTAGAGATTAGGAATTAAGAGTAGGAAATTGCATCATTATTTTGCAACAGTAAAACTGAAAAGCAAACCTTCCAACATGAACAAAACAGCTTTAAACATAATGGGCAAGAAAGAATCTGAGACCATACAGAGGCTGTACAAGCAGACAAGCATGAAACAAGCAAGATATGAATGCGGTCAGTTTGTCAGGATGTGGACAGTGAGAGAGAGCATGAGAGACCCTTTGAACTAAGCATTGGTCCAGTTGTTTTGCACAAGGCCTACTGGGGATCTGACAAAGACTGGATCCGTGAACGCCTCACAGTACTTGATGATCCAGGCCAAACGGTGATACCAACAAATGTTTCCAACCCATCAGAGCGGTTAATTGGCGTTAAATAGAAAGAATTTGAGCCTGGTTTAACTCTACTCTCCAGTTGTTGATCAGAAAGTTTCAAGTGAAAAGAATGAACGAGTTTTGGATTGTTTTCGTAAAGGTCTTTGTGACACTTAGAGAAAAACACGGGTCACAATCCAAATTTCCCAATTTATGGAATGTTGTTGAACATAGTTTATATCCTTTTTGAATAGCTATCTGCTTTTTCATGTTTGTGCGTTCAGTCGGCGGAAGTGTCTTGAGCCGGCACCAGTGGTGCTATTCCGTATCCGACCCTTGACCTCGTTGTTGGGGGGGGGGGGGGGGGGGGGGGGGGGTACAGCTGCACCAAAGCTCACTTTCCTATGGGGAGCGATAAAACACCATGATTTTTCCTTTTCCTATGCTGTATTTAATTACCCTGCAAATGACGAGCGGTCGACCCACCGTGGATTGAGAACAGTGAATCCAGGAGAAGGAGATTGTGTTCTTGCTGTAGTTACTGTGCTGTGGTCGTAGAAACAAGGCTGCAGGCAGATGTACAAAGATACAAGCTTTTGGTTTTAATTGAATTTCTGGCCCTCCTGTTAGAAAAAAGTATTCCCTGTTGCAAAGTGATAACATCCAGACTTTATTCCATTCAAAGGTCAAGATGGAACGATACTGTCAAAGCTGCAGGGCACAAGTTTGTGCGTTGTTGTCAGAGAGCTAACGCTTCATCTTTAATACAGTCAGTAAAAAACAAATGTTTGAATAAAGTTAAGGCGTGGAGGATTAAGACGAGTGTGAGAAATTTGCTGTCTGTTTTTTGGTTAGAGCCGAAGTAATTGTGAAGAACAGCATAGCCCGATAACCTCTGACTGTGACTTTTGACCTCTTGCTTTCAGCGGTCGAGTGCAGATTTCAGGGGTTAAGTATAAAATTCTTCTTCTTTTTTTAAACTTTGGTTCAAATGAAGTTGAGATGGGCCCCTCTTTCTATATGAACTATCTCATGTTAGTTGTGTTTTTTTTCTTTGAATATTTTATTATTTAAATGTTTTTGCTTAACAGATGCGTCGAAATATAACAACTTTTGTTATTTAATAATTTATCACAATAAATTTTAAACCTATCTTTAGGAAGTCATGAAGAATTGTCTTTCAACATAGAATTGATTAAAATATACCTTAAATGTAACTCCTCATGAAAATGCAGATCATTATCCATCTCAAACATCATCATACATCTTTCTCGATAGCCCCTCTCTTAATATCCCGTTTTCCTAATAACGTCAACCAAATTCAGACTGCAGTCCTTCAGCTGGTAATAATTTGTTGGACACAGTTCAGGTTCGGACATAAAAAATAACAATCTGCTGGGTTGGGACTGAGGCAGCAACTAACGACTATTTTGATAGCCCATTGATCGATCGATTCAATAATCGACCGATTAATCGATTCATCGAATAATTTTTTCTCCTGATTAAACAAAAGTTAGGTAAAAATATAAATAAATTAAAAAAAAACAATTCACTACTTTTCCAAAACCATGTTTAATTGAACAGAAGCGTTAAGTACTAGCTAGCTACTAAGTTTACAATTTTTTTTTGCCGTGTTGAGGGAGAAATGCTCTCACACCTTGGATGTTTTCTGTCGTGATGGTGTTGCCATGGTGCTAATGTTTACTTCTTTCTTATCACGCGGTGTCAGAAGAGATGTCTGATGACGTCACAGACTAATGAATTATTAAATTCATAGACAACTAATTTCATTATCAATTTTTGACAATTATTCGTTGCAGCCCCAGTTGGGACCAGGCTGGGTCACTAGTGTGCCGGACTCATTCGCACTCAGACAGAAGAATGTAACTTGAGACACGCTCTAGTACACTGCAGAGCTGTGGTGTTAAAACTTGAGTGCCAAAACACATCTATCTGTGTAACACACACACGCTTTTTAATTTCTCTTGTACGTAACAAAGGGCAATATGATTTAAACTGAATGATAAGATAATGGAGAGAATCACAATTTTGCCCAGCTCTAAGTTGTTGCTGTAGTAGTAGTAGTTGAGAGGTGAAAAAGACTGCACAGTAGAGCCCCGATAAAGAAGCTCTCTACACTGTTTTTAAATGTTTATACTGAACAAAACAATGGCTGCTTCATGCCACTCTAGTCACAGCTTGATGAACAGTTGTTTTCCATTTGTCCTCATCTGTGAGACTTTTTTCCTTGAGGCCTGTGGTCGGTCAACCTGACTTTGACAGGCAGGTGTCAAAAATAATGTTGTTTTTGTCTGGTAAAAAAAGACGCTATGGGACTTTTCAAACTTGAAGGTTGGCACAAACTGAAAGATAGAGAAAAGGGGAAGAGATTGAAGGGGAGGGGAGGATTTGACAGATGACAGACAGTTTTGCTTTTAGTGATAGCTTAACCACTGTGGCAGACAACTGTCAACATGCTGCATTACACTCTTCAAACAGCATTTACTTTGTTTTTCCCATTTCTTTTCAACTTAAAACATCCTCCAGGGAGATAGCAATAAAGGAGCTTGATTGACAGATGCTGACTTTGTGACCTTTGAGATCAACTGTGGATTTAGGGATGGGAGTTAAGGATAAGAGGCATGGTGACCACTTGAAGGTAATGTGTCTTGTCTGGAAGTGGTTAGATTAAGACAATAACTAGTCATAATATTCCTGTTTCTAAGAGAGGAAACTTTGCTGTCCTCATAAAAGCTTTTAAATTTGCTCTTAGCTTCCTTTGGATTTCACTGTTTTTTGTCTCCTTGGCTTTTTGTTTGAAATTAAACGGTTGCCATAATGGCTGGACAGCGTAGAGAGCAATCCTGGGAAAGTGCAATAGATAAGTGGATGGATGATTGATGGTTAGAGGAAGGTGGATTTTTTTTTTTTTTTTTTGGATTACAGAGATGGACGGGTGCCAAAATGGCTACTTCGCTTGATAAAAGTTAAATCCACTTTCCCTGCTTTTAGTGACCTTTGACCCCTTTTGCCGTCAGATCACTGAGGAGATTGACAGCTGTGAAAGCTGAGAGAGGAATGAATGTAGAGAGAAAGACTGATGCTATGCAGCTGAAGTGTGTCTCTAAAATATAAACGGAACAGCCATCATATTATAAGAACCTACCTAAAACATCTTTAACCCGAGACAACAACTCCATAAGACCTTTAAAGTTGTGCTGTTGTTTCTGGTATCAATATGTTAACAGCATATCCTTTAACTCGGCAAACTTGTGAAGTTGGGATTCCAGATGGATTGGACTTTTTGTCCAGCATATGCCACAGATCCTGGATTGAATTTAAATCTGCAGAAGTTGGAGCCAAGTCAACACCTTGAACTGGTTGATGTGTTCCTCAAACCATTCCTGAACCTTTTCTGCAGTATGTCAGGGAACATTATCCTGCCATTTCAATGAAGGCATTGGACTTTGTCTGCAGCAATGTTTGGGTGCCTATATCCACATGAGTTGTTTGATCCTGGATTTCCCAGCAGAACGTTTCCTGAAGCATAAAAAGGCCTGCCACAGTTTGTCTTATTCCCATAATGCATCCTGGTGCCATCTGTTCCCCAGGTAAAGAATGTGCACGCCCCCGTCGTCCAAATAATTTAAAATAAAGCATTATGCTTTCAGACCAGGCCACCTTCCTCAATTTCTCTGTGGACGGTTCTGACACTGACGTACCCATGTCAGGGCTTTGTAAGTGGACAGAGGTCAGAGGTGACCGACCCCATAAAATGATGCATGGTCTGTTTTGACATCTTTATATTTTTAACCAGCTCTAACTCTTTCAACAATATGTGCTACAGCAGCTTTTGTATGGGATCAGATAACATGGACTAGCGTATGCTCCCCAAGCATATCACTGAGCCTTTGGTACCCATGATACTGGTGCGGGCTCACCAGTTGTCTTCCTTAGACCACTCTGGTAGGTTCTAACCACTTCACACCAAGAGCTGCAAACAAGACCAACAGTCCTGGAGATGTTTGACTCAGTCTTCTCAACATCACAGTCTGGTCAAAGTCACTCGGATTCAAAACAGTAATCTTCAAGACAAAATATTCACCTGCTGCCTAATATAGCCCAGCCACTGATGGGTAACCATTGTAACCAGATAATAAATCCCACCCATAGGTAACCGTGGTGATGAGATAGAGAGATCAATTATGTTCAGTGGCAGTGGCTATAATGTTATGGCTCATTGGTGTGAATCATATCTGGTTTAGTGTTTGCTCTCAGGTTTATTTGCTTCATAGCAGAAATATTGCATAATAACAGTGCATTTTTGTGTTTGGTGTGAACATGATGAATTCCGGGAATTCTGACGTTTGGCCATTAGGAATTATAGGAAATTCCCCAAACTAATAAATCTCACACACAGCCGGAATAACTATCAAATAACTGCTTGGCACTGAGGGGGAGGACAACAGGGGAGAAAGGAGCATGCAAGGAGAGGGAACAGTGGAGAAGGGGAGGAGAGAAGTAAAATTGACTCGGGAGATGAGGAAGCGTAGAATGGAGGGGAAGAAGAGAGAGGAAAAAGGGGAGATGGAAGCTGAGCTGAGTCCCTCAACCAAAAAACAGTCTGTACAATGTCCAGCAAGTCCTGGCCAAGGATGTTCCGGAAGCGTAAGAAACGTCGGTGTTCAGTCCATCGTTGCACATTCAGATATTCGACTTTCAACACAGCTTTATTTAGCAAACAGTAAACACAAACAATGCCATGAACACCGCTGATCATAAACATCAACAACATGAGGTGGGTGGGGTCACACACCCCCTTTTTACAAAACTGTAGTCATCAACCTAGGAATTCAGAACCAGAGAATTGTCCCTGAATCCCATTCAACTAGTTGGCCAGGTCCCCACACCGGGTAAAAGCCCGAGCGAATCAGGCTGCACCCGCCAGCACTCGTCAGTGAGATTCAGCAGCACCTTGGTAGACCTGATGCCTGTGACCTCAGCCTGTCTGTCGATGGAAAGTGTTACCAGGTGGCCATGCTTCAGGGTGGCCCAGCTTCAGGACGCCCGCCTCAGTGAACTTAATCCTCACGGAGGCCGAAGACAGCACAGCACACAGTCATTGTGGCGCAGCGGTTCCTCAAGCAGCCACATGCCAGGTCCAGGGCCCGGAGGATGGGAGAAATAAACAAAACAAAACAATGGCTCACCAGGTCTAGATCACCGAGGGGTAAAATGGTCTCAGTCCAGAGACCTCGGAAGGAAGAGATGCCTGTCCAATCCGAAGCGCCGTACCGTCCTCAGCAGTAGGCGCTGAAAAAGTTCAAATAAAGAGGGAGAGAGAAAGTGAAGAAAGAGTGAGGGAAATGATGGATAGTAGGAGTGGAAGGAATTATAACAACGGTGAGGAAACAAGAAAGATGGAAGGAAGATTAGATGGAGGAAAGAGGAAGCATCGATAGGGGTGATTAAGAGGGGGGAGAGAGAAAAGTGAAGACACAACAAGAAAAAGGGGAAAACAGAGGGATAGATGGGGAGGGAGGGAGTCAGGGAGCGAACCCCATTAGCAGAAGAAAAATGGGAGGGCAACACATCTCTGTTTTTCTGCTCGTCCCCCCAAGAAGAATGAGAGGAAGCAATAATCAAGTGTGTGAGCGGGGAGACAGGAACGAGAGTGCGGGGGAGGTCAGAGAGAGGTGAGAGAGGGGGAGAGAGAAGTTCAGTGGGAGGTGAAGAGAGAGACCTGCCGTTCTTCTGTGTGTGTGTTTAGGGTGAATCGGGGGTCAGGTGTGTGCGTCCGCCTGGAGGAACTTTTTTTTTGGGAGACCCACATGCTCCTTTTTTTTTTTAAATTCTTCTCTTTTCCATTTTCATCAGTCTTATCTGCCTCCCCCCTCCTCTCCTGTCCTCCCTCCTTGTTCTACTACTCTTACCCTCCATCCAAACTTACCTACTGACCTCAAGTTCACCCAAAACTCCCTCCGCTCCCTCCTTCACCCCACTTGTCCTCCTCTGTCTTCTCTCCTCTTTTTTTCTAATTATTCCCCTCATCACAGCCTTACCTTTTTCGTCCCTTCTTCTCCCCCTTTTACTTACTCCTCTTCTCCATTAATTTTCATTTCCTCTCTCGCTAATTGTTTCATTTTCTTCTCAACTCGGTTCTTTCCCCTTGACATCTTGTCGCTTTTTCTTCTTCTTTTCTCTCCTTGCTTCTTTCCATCCTTTCGTCTGCCTTTCTTTCCTCCTTTTTCCTCTCCCTATCATTTCTTCCCCTCTAGTTTCATCTTCTCAAATCTATCGTTTCTTTCCGTTTCATCTTCCTTCCTTTGCTGGTGTTCATTTCTCTTTTTCATCTACTTTTTCCTCACCTTGTCACCCACTCTCCCCCCTCTCGGTCCGTCTTCTCTAATGTATCGTTTCTTTACTCATCATCTCTATTCCTCTTTCTCTTCCACCATCTTTTTGATTTCCTTTCCTTTCCTCCCTCTTCTCACATCCTTTCCTATCAGCCCCCTCACTCCCCTTTGTTTCCTTTGGTTCTGACCCTTGATACGTGTTCCCTCTCGTCCCGTATGTGTTTTCTCCTCTGTTGTGTTCTCCCTTTAGTGCTATTCATCCATTTCGTTCTTTTTTTTAATTTCCTGTCTCCATCATCATCCAATCAGTTCTTTTTTCTCTTCTTCTCCATCTCTTATCGCTCGTCTTCTTCCTTCACGTTTGTTGTCTCTATTTTGTTATCTAACAATCCTGTTATCTCCGATATGATCATTCCTCCTTCTATCTTTCCTCCAACCAAACTCACCTACTGACCTCAGCTTCACCTGAACCTTCATTTGCTCCTTCTCGTCCTCCTCATCTTCACCCCCATTTTCATGTCTTTTCTTGTTTTCCATCTGTATCTTATCTTTCGCATCTTTCCCTTCACTCCTCCTTTTCACCGTCCCTCATGCCTTTTCCTTCTTTTCTTCATGGGTTCTTGTTCTCTCTCATCGCAATCTTTTCTCTCAATCTCCTCAATTCCTTTCTTCTCCCCCTCCCTTTTCTCTTTGCCTTTCCATCCTACTTCCTTCTCTTCTTATTAATAATAATTATAATAGATTATATCTCCCTTTTCATATTGCTTCTCACTCACTTGTTTTTTTTTTTTCTCTTTCTATCAGTTTTCACCGTTTCTTGTCTTGTTCCTGCTACATCCATTCTTGATTTCTTCTTCTTTCCAATCATGTCTTCAACTATCCTGTCCACTGTTCATCCTTTTCTTGTACCCCCCTTTTTTCTGTATTTTCCTAGCTAATCCTTTCCTCTCCTGTTTCCGTGTTTTCATTCTCAGTGCTAGTGAAAATAAATAAGAGACGAAAATAAATAGAAATATTGGATAACAAAACTACAAGAGGAGAACAGGTTTTACTAAACTAAACTGTGTCACGTCTACAAACAATATTTAACAAAGGCAACCTGGGTAAACACAAAATCTTTGATTTTAAATGGTGATTCTTTTTATTGAATAATATAAGGGTCTCTAGCATCAACTGAGTCGGTGTGAAAGAAGTTCTGCCCCCATTGAATGAAATCCAAAAGTCTGACAAACTGCATGAATAACTAGTTCCAGCTTGACTAGACCCACATAGACCTGATCACAACCAGCCCCGTTCAATCACATCATCACTTCCATCGACCATCTTCAGAAGCAGGAAGTTGCCTCCTAGGTCTCATCTGTAGTACAATATGCCAAAATCATCAGATGTTCTCGAAGGGGATTGAAATCAATCAGTCTTGAAAAGTTTCCAGAGTTGTTTCTTAGGTTCTGGGACTCACAGATCCACAGTGATACGATATATCTACAAGTTGAAAAGACTTGGAACAATAGTGAATCTTCAAAGAAGTGGACCACCTTTTAAAATTCCTCAGAGAAAGGTCATTCCACCGAGAAGGTTCATTCAGGAAGATCACAGGATATCCAAAGAATACATCCAAGCACCTGCAGACCTCTGACCTCAGTAAAGGTCAGAGGTCATGGCTTCACCATTTGGAAGACACTGGGTTAGATGTCATCATGGGAGAGTGGTGAGTAGAAAACCTACTGCTGACCCAGAAAAACATTAAGGCTTGCCTGAATTTATCCACAACACACTCTGAAGACCATCATAGCTTCTGTAAGAATCTTCTCTGGACTGATGAATGGAAAGTTGATCTGTTTGAAGATAGGGCTCCTGTTCCATCAGCTTTAAACAAAAAATACAGCAATCCACTAGAACGGGGATGTCAAAATCAATCACAGACGGGCCAAGATTTACAATGGAGACCACATTGAGGGCCGAAATTGGCAATATTTAATCCGAGGTATTTTCATAATTTATTCTGATTTTATTTACTCGTTTTATAGAATTCTGATCAAAAGCGAATAGAAAATAGTGAAATTACAGATCAAATTCAAAATACATCACCATAACTACTTTTTATGTAAACCGGTCTATCAGCAGAGTGTCACAGAATCATTTCCAATCAAATGTTTTTATTCACAGGCATCAATAACAGCCGGAAATCTATATTTTTCGAGTTACAAATGAAATCTAAAATCAATCAGTTTTAATTTACAGTATCAACAAAAAAGGACCTTGAATAACCCCTGGTAAAGGGCTGGGCTGATTTAGCCGTTTCTTTCCTCTCCCATAAGGAAACAGTCATTGTTCCCGCAGACAGAAGCAGCTGGACCTCAGAAACCAGTAAGGTGCATGAACAGCCTCCAGGTGCATTTAACAAATGTAGTTAATTTGTGTGTGTTGTTTTTAATGCAACAGCACTTACACGTGTTGAGCGGCTGGAGGATGTACACGCACTCGCCTGTTCATTACAACACCCGTTCTATTTTTGAATGCGTTTACTATTTAGCGTTTTATTTTTATTTTTACTCAAATATAACCCCTCCCGGGCTCTGTAGCATCTTTTCTATGGATTAGCCCAAAGTTTATTAGAGTGGCTGGACAAACGCTAATATCTGACAACAGAAGAGGAGGGAGAAGCGCTGGTGCATTTGATGGACGCACAGGCTTTGATATTTGTAGTGTCTGTGGTGTCAGTGCTGTATACCAGCGGACCAGTTATTATAGAAATTAGATTGAGATGGGGGTTTGGTCATCAGTCTGTGAGTTGAATTTTGTACAACAAGATAGCGATATCAAACAGAAGATTAATTCCACTTCTGAATGAAGATCTTATCCAAAGTCTGGATCTGAGAAGATCAGTTCATGCTCACGAACCCTCTAATATGGCTGCACTAAATCTGTCCTTTAAATAGGAGAGGGACAAAATTCCAGCAAAGTGTTGTTAAAGACTGATCTCCAGCTGTTGCTGCTAAAGGTGGAAAAAATAGATATGAGATATGAGGTTCTGGGGTGATATAGGTAATAGATAAACTCTGTTTTACTAAGTAAGATTAAGACTTGAAACTTGAATTCTGTGTTGATTCAGATTGTTTTGTGAAATGTTGAGTCCAAAGAAATCCGAGGAATGTTAAATACTATTCTCAGCACTTCATCTTTTTTTGTTGCTTCATGTCTTTATCTTAGATTTATCGCAAACACAGAAAAGCGGCGGCGTACACGCATGCAAGTAATTGTGTGTACAGTCCAAGGCACCATTCTGACAAACACCATCATAAACAGCGCGTGTGTGTGTGTGTGTGTGTGTGTGTGTGTGTGTGTGTGTGTTTGCCAACCACACACACACCGTTCTTATGTTTCTGTGCCTAATAAGCTGACAGATTTGTTCGCATAACCTCACAGCCGGATGATATCTGTGCTTTATGTAACTGCCTTAATTTGTTTGTGTACCTGTGAACACAGCCTGTTTTCATGTTGCATGTTTGTACTTGTTTTTATGGGAAGCTTAGCAGGTCAAACCGCGGCCGTGCAAGGGTGAACCCGGGGACAAAAGAGAAAGAGAGGGAACAAGAGTGAGACGGTTGAATACAGAAGCGAACGGCCAACGGGAGGAAAGGAGGTGTAGAAAGAAGGAGGGAGGAAGTCCAACACAGCCATTCTTCTTGTAGTCTCAAGTAGATGTAGAAGAAACATCAGTTTGAATAACTCCCACTGAACAAGGGAAATAATCAGGATACTTCCTGTTTTCATGAATATCTCTGATGAGGTGAATTCAGGCCAAAGCCTCTTCACTCAATCAATAATTCACGTGTACATGATACAGTTCATTCATTACTCCACTTTTTTTCTGTCCAGACGAGATTTGATATTTTCTTCTGTGATGAAGATTGTACATTGTACATTCTACCGAGAGACTGTCTCAGGAAGCTTATTCACCTGACCTCCACTTTCCAGCCTTGTGTGTGACCGTAGCTGATTAGGCTCTCTTACTTTTACTTCTTCTGCTTAAAGGAATCCTCCAGTCACGCGCCCCTAGACACTGTTTGCTCACGCACAACACCGTTTCTTGTTGCCTCGGACACCAAAACGGTCAAGTCAAATATTAGCATAAATCACAGGAATAATAGACAGCTAGCACAATCACACAAGATAAAAAGGAGAACGATGTCAGGTTTGAGTTGGGACTTGATAAGATGCTGATGGAATTTGAGTTGCCTGCCTAAGTCCACCGTTAGCTTTCTCCAGCTCTGTTGAAACTGATGGTTTGACTTCCAACAGCTGGCAATGACAATACAAATGCCCTTGAGAACCTGGTTGTGTCACCAGCAATATCAGCCTTCCTTCAGCCAGAGCCTCAGGGCATTATCTCAAAATGTGTTCTTGGGTCCCCTTTCACAGACAGAAAAAGCATGCCAGAGTATCAACTACGCCCAAGTAGTGGAGGTTGGGAACGACAATGTAGTCTGCCTACAAAAATCCTGATGCAATTTGGCTCTGCCCCCGATAAGTCAGCAAACGTGACCTTCCATTGTACAAACCAGTTCCCATCGAGTCAAGGCTTCCTGTTGTCTCGTCCCCACTGCTCTGTTGGACCATTCCTCCAAGGAAAGGACTGAGGGAGAATGCTGGATTACCCAGGGGAAACCCAAAGATGACAACTCAAGGAAGTAGGGTTTGGACTTGGTGGATTTCTGAACTTTCTTGCTGGGAAGCAAGCCTCGAATGGAATTTCGCAAACAAGACAATAGATATCAATCAAATGGTTACTTGTTGGCCAGAAAGTTAATGGTCTACAACAGCTTACATCAAAGATTTCTTTTGTGTGTGAGTCAAGATCAAGAGCCAAAAATCCAGAGTCAACTAAATAGAACTCTTCCTGTTCAACATCAAATGTATTGTAGGTCAGGAAGCAGTTCTCCAAATCACTGGAACAAAATATGAGAATATGAAAGTTTCAGAAACCAAAAACGACAAAGCTGGATGCCAAATGTGTCAGAAAAACCTCAGACTCAAATGTTTTATCTCTTCCAGCCTCCTGAATCTCATTCCATCATTAATCTCCAGTCTTTGAAAGCATGTCACCCACGTCCTTCCTCCATCACCTGACAATCTTAATCTATCCATCTTCATCTGCCCTTCCTTTACCCTTCTCTCACTCGTTGCTGTACCCTTTTCTCTCTTTCCATCTTTTGCTCCCTCTCATGTTCTCCCTCCTTACATGTGGTTTTGCTCTCCATCCCTCTACTCTCCTCCTCTTCTCTCATCCCTCGCTCACATATGGTTTTTCTCTATTGCTGTGCGTGTTTGGTGTTACCCAGAGTTCACTGGGGCTCCCTGCACGTAGACAGAGATAGAGTGTGTATGTCTGCGGCGTTACGGACCGCCTGCCTGGGCCTGTTTCTGTGTTTGTGTGTTAGGTAGAGTTCAGGAGGGCACTAGCAGGTTACACAACGGTTTCACTTGTGGGTCATGTAGAAGAAGACTTCAGTCCCCTCTACTTCAATCCTGGTCACCTTTTCTCTGGTCTTCCTTCCTTAAAACTTCGGCTCGTCGGTTCCTCTTTGTTGGGTTTGTGTCCTCAACCAAGGAGGTTATGTTTCCCCCGCTGATCACCGAATGGTCAGCTTTTTTGTCTATATGATTACTAGGGTCAAGGGGCTAACCTTGGTTTTTCCCACTTAATTTAGCTCTCGCTCTTTCTGTCCATCCATCCGTTGTGACATAACTTTTGGTGGCATAACCCAAATCTATTTCAACTGTTGAACATTGTTAATTTGCACATAAAACCCACATTGTAAAAACACAAATCTGATTGGTAACCAAATAAAGTTTCCTTCCGTTTAGGGTTATAATATAAATAGCCCTTATTAAACTGAGATGGTTCAGCAACGCTGCCCTGAAGACCCAAACATCAGCGCAACAGTGGTGCAGCAGTGTGCTTTAAAAACTGAGCTAATACTGACTTTGTGAGTAAAAAAGGTATAACGTTTATTCAACTTGGTTCAAATTTTTCCTTTGAGTTAACTAATAACTCCTACAAGATGCTTCATCAAAACGTCAAACCCTGATTTCGTCTTTCTGCCTTGCGTTTACACACAAGCCTGATTCACCTCTGTTACTACATCAACTGTTGTCCCACAATCAGAACAACTCAGACCCCCCCCATTACTGCATTTATGTTTATACAGAACAGAGGGGAGGAATAACGGTGCACCAGTCTCACATTGAATAAGTGTATAAAATTGCAGAGACACGAAAGCAGTAAACACAAATCACAGTTCGCACAGCAGTTTCTAATAGTGAACATGGCAGATCAGATGTTTGGACAGCAGAAGTTTTTTTCTTGTATGCAGATAACGTAACGAAAACGATGTAACGAAAATCCAATAAATTACCATTTTTGTTCCAACACAAAACTCCACCACCATACCTGATAGAAATCTGACCAGGGGATGTTCTGGATAAAGGAAGATGAAGATTCTCAGACTGTCTGGGTTATTTTATACTGAAATTGTGAATTATAAACAAAATAATGTCTAAAGCTGGAGGGTAATTCTTTGTTTTTTATATAAATGTGCTAAATGATTCAATATTTCTATATTTGTCAAACCTATACTCAAGTACTCCACATACTTGGATTTGATGATGGCGACACTCTTCCGCTATTTTCCTACTTTGAGATGATTCCTACATTGTTATTCCTAGATTACGACCTCAAAGCTTATCACACCAATGCAAGAATGGTTTCCCACCTTGTGAAATGAAACCATCCAATGAGAATGTGAAGGGACTAACAATATTTGAACACATCTTACTCAACATGTTGGCGTGTTACCCGGTCGTCTCGGTCAACTTCATGTTTCTTTTTCATGTCATCTAAAAGATTACATTTCGACAACTGAATGCGGTTCTGTGAGTCACCACATTTTAGTCAATCTCTGTGTCTCTCTGTCCTTATCTAGTTACTGGACCTGTTCATACAGTGGGATTGGTCCACCTACCTGGCTGACTACGGCAAACCTACCTGCAAATACCTGAGAGTCAACCCACATACTGCATTGGCCCTGCTTGAGAAGTAAGCCTCGCCTTCCGTCATTCTCTCCTCCTAGACTAATTGCCTTCTAAATAGTCTGAGACTATTTAACTCCATCCTTCTTTACCTCCATCTCATCCACTGCTCTCTGTGTCTCCACAACGTCATGTTCTGACAGGTTAATGAAGCCGTGAGTATTGATTGTGTCGTGTGACGAATGTCGGTTGATTCTGGCATGATTAATGCAGAGAACTCAGGCAAGAGTGAAGGAGTGTTTCTAACCTCACTGTTGGGATTAACAGTCCAACAATCACACCCTCCACAGAAATGTTTTTAAAAAGCAACGCCAACATGATTGTGTTTGTCAGTGATTAAACAAACACCCAACCTGCTTTCAAAGAAAGGTATCATTTTAGTGAATAACTTCCTGTTTTAGTTCTTGCACAAACACACACACACACCCCCGCACACACAGTCTTTTGATCCAGTCATGCTTTATTCAGAACATTCTGGTTGACCTTCATTATTCAGTGCTCTGTCTCTAAAGGGACCAGGCCTGTTGTGTTGTTCCCTCCTTGCCTAGGGGGGAGACCCCTTCTGGGGTTTGTCCGGTATACTTGAGGGTCCAGTGCTCTTCGACAAAACACACTGAGATACACACACATATATAACACACATATAAACCAAACTCATTTATTTGTCAGTATGAAGCAGTCTCTCATTGGCAGAAACTCTCTTCTCAATGATTCTCTTAACGTGACGAAGAGAAGGATTATTCTAAAATGACTCTAATCAACCTTATCTTAATCAATCAAATTCGAGAAATACTTTCCCTAACGTGTGTGCTCACAGACCGCCCCTGAACACCTCATGTCCAGTCACATGGCTCCACCCTGTCCAATGTTACTCAGTGCAGGTGCTTGCAGAGCTTCAAGTATGACCCGGGTCAAACTCAAAAGAAGAGTGTATGGCTCAAATAGAGAGACTGACAACCACCAAAGAGCGTCTGTAGAGCAGCTGTTGCTCTGCCCTCTCAATGCTGAAAATTACTTCAAGCAAAATTCCCATCAAAGTTTAACATTTTTTTAATTTGCTCAAATTATTTTTGCATAATTCATGTTGCGTCGTTTGAATAGCTTGGCGGAAATTTATTTGGATGGAGCATTTTACTATGATGGTGATGATTTACTATGAAACGATAATCTTGTCGGTAAATTTGCATATTTTTGGGGAATTTAATGGATGCTGACAAAAATGAAGAATTCCATCGGAATTTGTTTGTCGTAAGTTATAATCCAAGCAAGACATGATAAAATATCCACAGACACAAATAACCTAAACATAAAGTAAAAGAACGTGCCCCATTGTAATTTTTTAATTTAAATATTTATTGAGTTTGTTCATATATACCATCAATCAAATCAAAATCAATCAGAATAATGGTTTGGTTTTTGTTTTTTGTTTTCATTAAGGTGAGTTAAAGAAAAAAAACAATGTTGCGATGCAGTAACTTTCCTCACAGACCTACACTGTTGTTGCCCCCGTCTTTGCCTCTTTTAATTAACTATTTACTATTCTTGTTGTCAAACGTGAAGTGTAACCTATAGAGATGCATGGAAGTGTCTTAGTTCAGACGGAAACGTTTGAAATAAGTATACGCGAGACATAAAACGGAAAATGTATCATTTGCTCCGAAAGTGTAGTGTAACTTTGATTCCCCGTCAAAGGCTTTAGCCTCAAGAATATAGTGAAGATTTCAACTAAAAAGACTGTCAGTAAACTATCTCTCTGACCTTCTGGAGAATAGGACTACACCGTAAAAGCTGTATGGAGACTTTATTTATTTTTCTTTTGGTTGTTTTTCAATTCAATACACCATCTTCCTGTAGGAGTGCAACATGTTTTGCAGTGAAAGGTTTAATTGCTGAAGAAACCTCACCTGATTAGGCTTGAAGGGGTGAGGCAATAATGACTGAAAGATCAGCTTTGGGTGAACTGTTCCTTTAACCCGTGTGTCTACTGAGCATGCTCAAACATTGATGCATTTGTGTGTGTTTTCCTGGTTGTATATTGTTTTAGTGATTGCATTTAAAGTAAGAGAATCTAAAACTAAACGTGAAATACTATAACAGGCCTTTAATTTTGTCTTCCTTCATCATTTCTCTCTACTCCTTTTTGCCCAATTCCTTCCTTTTATTTTCTATCTCTATTCATCCTTTCACTTCCTCTGCTCCTATGTCCATTCCTCATTCTCCTCCCCCAGGATGAGGGAGACGAGCAGGAAGAACAACGTCTTCGCCCAGTTCAGGAAGACGGACAGAGATCGACAGAAGCTGATTGACACCATCATCAAGCAGCTTCGCAACCTCATAGCACAGCACCACGCCTAGAGCCAGCCTCCTGATTGGCTGCCGGCTGCCGTCCAGACAGTTGATCTGAACCCGCAACCACTGGCTGATCTATGCACTTTAACCTCACTGGACTCCCAACAACCAGAACCGGCTCCAATCGGTCGTTAAAACGTTTAAACAAGCTCAATCTGTTCATTCTCATTGATTTAAGCCACTACTTCCTGGATATAAAAACACAACCGCTGCGGCGTCTGCCATTACGTTCGGCCATAAACTTTTCACTGCTTCAACGTCAGAAGGTCTTTTTTCAACTGGGAGCTGGAGACGTTAATCCGCCTTTTTAATGCCGCCAGATTCCATTCATAAAAACCCAACTTTACGTCATTGAACACTGAGTTGCTGGTTCACCACTGCCTCGATTACACTGTGCCTATTCGCCAGTAGGGATTCTGGACAGCAAACTCAACCGGTGAAAATATTAAAAAGTAAATACATTTACATATACATTTCGGGTATTTGGTGGCTAAAATCCTTTTTTCTGCTGACCTGATTCATGCAATACATTGCTCACCTTCCTACACCCGTACTCTTGCAGCTTCTCTAAACTGAGACATCCCGACTTCTACGGGGGAAAATATGCATACTATGTGAAAATACCTCATACAACCCCACTTCAAAAATCTGAACTTTACTCTCAAATTTTAAATGGACTGTTTAAATTCACAACCGTTCATTCAAACTAAGTCCGGAAAAGTATTTAAGGAAGCTCTAACTGGTTTATCTTTTCCTACCTTTTCAGTTGACTTTAAAGGATCCGTTCAAACTAAATTCAAAGGCGATAAAAATCCAGTTGTTGCCACGTCGATGGAAAGTTGAATGAAGTCTCCTAGTTCATAAAACGCCCATTAAAGCTTCCCATTAAAACATGGTTGCAGTATTCTCTGAACCAGCTGAAGAAGATGGGGACTTTTGTTGAAGTAATCTAAAGCAAACAGCTTCTACAGCTTCAACCAAAGCGGCATAATCCACAAGATCCCACACTGATTTAAATGTTCACGCTTTTCTAAGCTGAAAATGAAATTGTGACGTTAAATACGACCGGACCACTTGGTCATCTTTTACTTGTGTGATGTCATTTTCTGGTTAGAGAGGAAACTCTAGAGAAAGCAGAGATTGCAAGTTTCATGTTAGTTTTTTGCATTTTTAAACAAGACACCATCTTTTTCAGTACTTCATTAAAATGCTGCAAGAGTCACAAATCTAGATAAATTTTGAAAAAAGTCCCCAGAGAGTGTAACTTTTTCCAACTTCTTAGGAACATTTGGCAAAAACGAGAGTGACTGGCTCAGAAGGAACTAATTGCTTCTGAGCGGATAGTAAGGGGAAGTAAAGTCACTGAGAGACGGAGTTTATTGGGGAGTTTATGACCTCTTGAAGAAGAATTGCAGCCAATAATTTTATATGATGGTATATGTCGCATAAGTAGGAATAAGTAAGAACAGTTTCAATAAATTCTTTCGAAATTGCGCAAATAAATAAATAGAAAAAAAGCCTACCTAAATATGTGAACTTTTTCTGGATGACCTTTAGGCCAGCTAGTCTAGCTGAGTTACCGTAGACCTAACCCTAACCCTTTTGTAGAGGATTCTATTCTCTACATTACAAGATTCATCATTTCCTGACCTCTACCTGACAGGTTCAGCCGTCTTCCACCCCTGTGTGGCACCACAATGGAATAGACACCATAAGGCGGCATCTTCCGTTGCACAATGTTGTTATAAGTCGCGGAGGTTTGATGGAAAGCACTGAAATTATGATTAATTCTGGATAAAACAGAAACAGAATGTTACTGCAGTATCCCTTCATGCATAATAATGGGGGATAATCAAACAACATGGCAACCCGCCTCCCCTCAACCTGTGAACACTTGAAAGAGTAGCACTGCTCAGATCTGTCTGATCTCGCTTTGGGATTACAAAAAAAGGGGGCCGTTGTCCATTCAAGGCCATTACTCCTTGAGCATTTTCTACCCAACCTGTATGAATGCCTGGGTCTTAATCAGGGGGGGTTTTGCTCCGACCTGGCAACCCCGCACTGTTGTACTGACATGACCTGGTTGACTGGAGAAAAACTAATACGAATAGAGATTACTGATCTAACGCCAATTATACACTTAACTGTCTTCCATCAACATATACCAAGCTGTGTGTTTGTGTGTGTGTGTGTGTGTGTGTAGTATGGCTGCTTGTACACAGGAATGTTTGCTTAATTGAAACACAGCACATAATTACTCACACTAGATGATTTTAGAACTAATCTGGACTTTTTGTCATTTTGTAACTCCTTCTTGAAGTCGGTGCAGTAAACGCTCTGGAATCGCAGCATTGTGTGCGTTTAAGAGACAGTGTTTTGTAAAAGGTATTCAAACTTATCCCAAGGGAATAAGTCTTCCATCTTGTTCGATCAGTGAGTCGCCATATTAGATTCAAGACGAGCTGACGTCACGTGTTCCTTTGAGTTTCTCTTTATTCTTCGCTGTGCATTATTTCTAGGTCTTAGTAAGGGAATCGGGCCGTTTGTATTGAATGTGCCTTCGCTGTATTTTTTTTGTTTTCTCCTGCCATTAAAGAAGCAATGCCACCGTGTGACGAGTCTGGACAGTTTACTGAACAACGCTGGGCAGCCAAACCTCCTTTCTTTCGCCAGGAGGTCTGCTACTTGTTTTGCCTTTTCTGTGACACATATTCTGACATTGAATGTTATTTGCTCTCGTGCTAATTGTAAAATTGAATTTTAAAAGCTATCAGTGTCTTAATTTCCATCCTGTACATTTTTGCCTTGTCTTGTAAAATCAACATTTAGGTTTTATGAATTAAGAACTTTGGTGAAATGATCTCGTATTTTTGGTTCTTTTTTTCGTACCTATGAAAAATAATTCTCGCAAATTTACCACTTCACCTATTTTTTTCAGTTTTGACTCCGACCATGACTTGAATCAAAACATTCTGGTCTAAAATCTTTTGTTGTATCTAAAAATTATCCTTTTTTTTCATAAATTTGCAGCTTCCATCATGGACGCAGCCTCGTTCCTTTCAGATCATATCTGATCTTCTTGACTTGTTTCTACATTCATGCAAAAATTTACATTGAGCTACTTGCGCCAATGTCACAGCGGGATAGTTTGTACTCACATCACTCACACTTCTACTACGAACGATACAAACATCCTTACCTCGCACCATCTCCCCCCATGAACACCCGTGACCAAAGTAAAAACTACTCTGTATTTGTTGTGAAGTTGAAGAATTCCCCAAAACTCCCCACGTCCTCAACTTTATCATTTACTTTTAAGTATTTAATAACAGATGGAAGAAACATGACAAAATCTGTTTCAATAACAAAAGAAATTAGCTTTGTTAGCTTGCCTATTAGGACTGTGGCAACGAGCACGGCAGTGCCAGCTGTAGCCTGTCCACCCGCTATGCCTTGTCCTCCAGTTAGTGGTTGTCCAGACTCCACACACCGCTCATGTTGTTGCTCCTTGTATATTTTGTAAGCAGAAATCTTTGCTGAGACGGAAGCACTGTTCATGCTGTATATCAAACCACTAATGAGTCGAAATAAAGTACTAATAAAGATTCAATAAAAAAAAATCATGCCAAGTGATGTGGAATAAATGGAAAATAAATGAATGATTATTTTGTCCTAACTAAATCCATTTTTCAATGTTTGTATCACAACAGTCCTGATGTTCTGAAACCCAAACACTTGGAGAAACCAAAACCTTAAAGGAGTGCCAAGATGGTAACTGAGGGAAGATCGGTGACACTGGAGAGACAACGACCCCCCAGGGAAAAACTACTTGGGCAACAGGGGACTGCCGACCCTGCTTGAGCTATCGAGGTGACAAGTGGGCGGTACCCCCGAGACTCTTAAGAGATGGGAATGACGATGAGAGACTCAACTGGACGAGAATGGTATCAGCAATAATAGAGACATGGACACAGTTGAGACTCAACAAAACAAGGACCAGGAGCGTTTCTTGTGAACCGCATCCAGATTCAGACTGGTGAGACAGAGGAGAACTCTCTGCAACACCATTCTAGAGAGTTCTCAGCCCCTCCTTCCCTGCTTCGACCCAACAACCCACATACTGTATGACAGAGACCTCAACACAAGCTCCAAGGAAGGAATGTTGTCGTTCAGGTGTACCATGTGGTTTGTGACTCAAATGTACCTGATATCACAATGTTAACAAAAATATTAGGGGGACATTTAAATCCCACATGGGATCTCAATGAAGGAAATTCATATACATTATGTTATTAGTTGAGAAAATGATGTAAGAATGGTCCATGGAAACTAAAATCATGAACCCATTAAGGACTGGATTCTAAATTACACCCACAGGAGGATCCAACTTGAGTGAATCTCGTCAGAACAACTCATAATGAGTCTCAGTAGTGTGTTTGACCCCACATGCCAGAAGACACATGATTGTACATGATATGGTGGATGGTGTCCTGGGGGATCTCCTCCCAGACGTGGATCAGGACATCAGTGAGCTCCTGTACAGTCTGTGGTGAACGACGCACACATAACGTCCCAGGAGTTCTCAGATTGATTATGATCTGAGGAACATGAGGACCAGTGAAAAGCATCAATGCCTCCATCATCCAGGAACTACTTACAGACTCTGATCACATGAGGCCGGGCACCGTCCTGCACCAGGAGCGACCCAGTGTAAGGTCTGGTAATGGGTTGATAGTGGGTCTGTGTTTCATCCTGGTACCCAACAACAGTTTGGGTACCGTTAGCTTGTCCGTGAAGGTCTGTGAGATCCTCCAAGGATCTGCCTCCCCGGACTACAACTAACTCTAACACCAAAACGGTCCTGCTGGATGATGTTGCAGGCAGCATAACATTCTCTACGGCATGTCATCTGCCAATTCTGGTGTTCTCTGGACCTGCTGAACATCAATCCAGTGGCATGGTCCTGCGCTATGAGCATGTCTCACTAGAGGACTTTAGGGCCTCATGCCAACCCCATGGAGTCTATTTCTGACAGATTGGTCCAAACAACACACCAGCCCACTGGAGGTCATTTTTTTGAGGATCTGGCAGATTTCCTCCCATTCCTCCTCGCACAATGGAGCAGATACCGGTCCTGCTGCTGGTCTTTTGTTTTTCCTTCGGTCCTGTCCAGCTCTCCTCGGGTAACGACCCATCTCCCGGTTTGTCCTCCATTCTCCTGAGATGTCCTAGGAGACCCAGCAAACCCACTTGTGTCCACTTGTATGAATGTTCCATCCGGGACGAGGGGAGAGAAATGAGTCATCTGAACCAGAACCTTAGTGGGGTTTGTCTTGCTATTGCCTCTCCTCTCCATCTGTTGTCACTTTCATTTGCACCAAAGCAGGTGAAAATGATTCACAATCGCTTACACTTCCCAGAAGTTTAACTGACTCTGTGTTATACTGTGATGATTAATACCGGCTTTAATCTTTTTGAGCAGCATTTCTGTCAGGAAGGACAAAACACTTACTGGAAAGCAGGGATATGAGGGGCAGAATTGAGGAGAGAATTTGAGGGTAACGGTTGAAATCTTCCATGATGGTTGGATCCAGCATGATGACCTCATCTCATGGCCACGGCTCTCATCCAATCTGTTGAGTCAGAGGTAATCATTTATATGTCTTAAATCATCACGTGGTTAGATTACTTAATCGAATCACATTTATTTTTGAAGTCATTTATTTGCAAGATTTAAAGGAATAGTTTCCATTTTGGGTATTGGAGTCTCCTCTCTCACTGCCTGAAACTCATCTTGGGGACCTCTGACCTTCCAGACAGCAGGGGTATCTGCTATGAGGGAAGTGATTAACCATGGCTTTCTCTGTGTGTGTGTATGTGTGTGTGTGTTCTTGTTCAGTGGAGGGTAGCCACTTGCATCCAATGCAACACAAACTCTCGTAAGGGTCCAGGTTTCCTCGGCTGACTGTGTGTGTGTGTGTTTTCCCAGCAGTTCACAGAGAAGCGATGGAGCGCTCAAAGCTTAGGGACTCCTCACAAAAACCTCCCTCTCCTTCCACTTTTTCTGAGCTTTTTGAACTCTTGTCTTCTGTTTCATACATTTTCCTGGATGTTTCCAGAAAGCTTCCGTCTGTTAACCCTGCATGACCTGGAAAACCTTGTTCCAGATGGAAAATACCCACCCAGACCTGATCACTACCAGCCCTGCCTAGTCACATCATCACTTCAATAAACCATCATCAAAAGCAGGAAGTTGGCTTCTATGTCTCCCCTGTGGCACACTATTCCAAAATCAACAGAAATTCTCGAAGGAGATTGAAATCGATCTCTCTGGGCAGGGCTCCAAAGCCGTTTTTTTAAGGTTCTTGGATTCCACAGATCCAATGTGAGACAAATTATCTACAAATGGACAAGACCTGGAACAATGATGAACCTTCACAGAAGTGGACCAAGAGCAGGGTGAAGGTTCATTCTGGAAGTCACAGGAGATTCAAAGAAAACATCCAAGGACCTGCAAGCTTCTCTCACCTCAATAAAGGTAGAGGTCATGGCTCCACCATTCTAAGAGAACTAGGAAAAAGTGGCATCATGGGAGAGGGGTGAGGAGGGTCTGAGAGTTGTTTTGTAGAGTCCTAGTAAAAGCTCTGGACCAGATCCCCATTGAGATGCTGTGGCGGGACCGGAGAAGATCCGGTCTTGCTCCCAAACCCTCCAATGCTGCAGCAATTCTGTCAGGAAGAGGCGGCCAAACTGATCTCCAGTCGTCAGAAGAGTTTGGTTGCAGTTGTTGCCGCTGCAGGTGGAACATCTAAATATTCAGTTCTGGGGGTGAATACTTTTTCACATTGGTGATTTAGATTCAAAATAACCTTTTTTGACTCACTGAATCCCTTAAAACTAATATTCTCTCATTATATGAGAAAAACTTCTTGATTTATGAGCTTAGAAAAGTAAAGTGAAGGAAATAGAATGAAGAAGATCAATCTCTCACTTTCATGTTTCTTTTTCTTCAAGAGCCTAAATCCTTAGGTTTGTCTGACCCTCTCAAACACTCCCTCTACTGCTGCACACAGTTTGAGTATTACAAGATGTGTTTAAGTTCAATTGTGTGTGTGTGTGTTATCTTATTATTTCCCCTCTGACAGTGGTGTTTCTCTCCGATTGCTGCGGTCTGGCCAGTGTGAGAAGAAGCAGATCTCTCTTTCAAACCAGAGCGTCCAGACTCCAATAAAACACTCGTCACGTTTTCCTGCGCTGTCGCTGTCCGTTTGAAGAGGAGCCAAATGCATCAATGAGGCGGCTATATGTGAGAGATTTATGGGTCTGTGTAGAAGAACTTGTCAGTCCTGCTACCAGGACAGAACTGTATTCAAAATATCAAATAAATCTGCGTGGATCAACTTCTCCGCCACTGAGGATCAGTATATCTGTGAAATAATCCGTGAAATTAAATGAGCATGACGATCTGGGATTTTTCTAACATTTTATTGCTTTTTGGATCGTTTTCTAATCAACTAAAGGACTTTTTAGCACACTGTCTCGGTGGAGCTTTGTGTGTTTCTGTTGGACCACCCTTCATAAAGGAACAAAGTGATTTCTTTAATTGTCAATATATCATTTATTCTTTATCCATTAGCTATAAATCATTATGTTTTAGATTGCTCGAGAGTGAAACATCCCACTTTGATTGGCAGGGTGACCGAAATCCATAAATCTATTAGACAGCACTGTGAGCAAGCTCAGATTTCCCATTATATCAGTGCACCTGAAGGCAGCATTTCCCTCATGATAGTTTGACCCTCATCAAGTGACCTGATGACCTTCATAAAAATAGTAACAGTGCTATCAGTGTTAGTTTGAAAGTTATTTAAGTAAAACAACTAATGGGGGTCTCCTCAGGATCTACACCCATCAGCCACAACACTGAAACCACTGACTGATGAAGTCAGAATAGTATGGATTGTCCCGTTACCATGGTTACCTGTCAGTAGGTGGGATATTTCAAGGAGCATGCAATTGTTTTTTTTCTGGTGTTGTTGTGTGTTGAAGGCAGGAAGAGTGGCAAAGCATAAGGACAACTGGTGCGAGCAGGTTGTGTGTGTGTGTGTGTGTGTGCGCGCTGCTTGCCTGGGGAAGAATCAGCACCAGGATGCGTGGAAGGCAGAGTGATCCTTTGGACCATGTTCTGCATGGAAACCTAAGGTCCCTTCATTCATGTGGATTTTCCTTTGACATGTAGCTTCCTATTAAACGTACAGCAAAACGTGGATTATTAGGGGTGTGGTTGTAATGTTATGGCGGATCAGTGTACCTCAGTCAAAATTTGAGAATGCACTGAATAAATACAATCTGATCTCAGTTCAGGTCCTCAGCTTTATTCCGGCTGTGGATGAGGTCATCGTTGGAAGACGACGACAAAGTGGATAAAAATATTAACAAATAGCAAAATCATTTTATGTTTGAGCATTAATAATAAATATTTAATTACATCCTTGTATTTCTTTGCCAGTTGTATTCCACTGATTTCTGGTGTCATTGTGACCTGTAGAAGTGAAAGGTCATCCTGGGGTTAAGAGAGGTGGTAGAGCGGTGCAGCGTGGAGGACCACACACTGGGTGAGTTTCACATCTGCAATCTCACGCACTCATCGCCACACAAACACACACACTATCTCATCATCTTTACGGCTTTTTTTTAGGACAGCACCTGTGCCTGTGTGTGTGTGTGTTCTTGCACAGCAGTGCTCAAGTACCGCGCCTTGGACCAGAACCAAAGCATTTGCTAAAAGGTCTGTTTGTCCATCAGCTTTCAGGGCCCTTTGGGATTTTAGAAGAGACTTGGTGCACAGTCACATGACTTTCCGACCGCAAATGAGGTGGTGAGAGCAGGTGAAGCAAAGTTGGAGGAAGATGTCCGTCGTCGTTTCCGTTCCTCCTTCGTGACCTTTGATGTTATTATTGATAACTATTACTTTATCAATATTACTGTTGATTTGATTACACATTTTAGAGTTGTTTTAAGTTAACAATTCGATCGTAGTTCAAATAGTGCTTAACCTTACAAATCTATCAGTGAAATGCAATATATAGATTATTAATAATAATAATACTACTTATAATAATTCATCACGTTTAACAGTAATAGACTGTTTTTACTGCAAAACGATAGAAATTGATCAATTTATGGGTTTCTGTAACTTCAGATGGAGAGAGAGAGAGAGAGAGAGAGAGAATTTGAATACATTTTTTACAGTTCTTTTGATCAGTTACAGATTTATCTATTAATGCCTTTGAGTTAAATGTTGTCATGTAAGTTCACAAAGATTTAGTTTATTTATATCATTATAACTCTACAAAGACGTAAACGGCTCCAACTCATACGTGGCTTTAACATTGTTCAGCCTCATTTCTTATTTCATGAACAAAACAAAAACAACAACAAAGTCGGGTTTCTTTGGTAGAAGGTGACAGGAGTTTGAAAAGTTGCACCATCAACTACTATTTTCACTGATCTCTGTGCATCAGATCTTTCTCATGCACTCATCTAAGGTTTTTTTTAAATGCAGAGAATGGACTCGTAAAGTAACGTCAAGTCTCGTCAAGTAACAAGGCCCTAGTTCTCCACCTCTGGGTTAAATAATCAAGGAATAAATATTTTCTTTATGATTATCTGTAGCTTCTGTCCTCACACACGTCTGCAGGTCATCACTTCCTGTTTGGTTCCTGGTTGTAATCTAGTTCCTGTGTTTGGATCAAGTTAAATAATCAGTTCATCAGAAACCAGAATGTTCTTCCCTCACTAACACCGAGATAAAGAGAGGGATAGAAAAATCAATATAAAGAGGATCATTTTAATGATAATTTTGATGGGTTATTTATGGATAAAAAACTGTGTGGATTCAAGGATAGAAAAAAATAGACATGCTTTTTCGACCAGCTTAAACAAACTGTTTCCTTAAATGATTGAATCCAACATGTGTGTCTGCTCCAACAGCATGGACACCCACGCACACACACACACACACACACACACACACACACACACACGCAGAGCGGTCTAATGAAGATGGATGAGACAGCACACACACTTCTCCTGGCCTCCTGGTTATTGATGAGCCTGAGGGGTCAAAGGTTAGAGCAACACCCACTGTGTGTAACTTTCTCTTTCTCTCCATCATCTCTTCAGGAGAACGCCAAAAGTGTAATTCTCCTCTTCCTGTTAGGGTTTGTCCTTTATATTTAAATCTTATTTCTTTTGTCCTGTCCTTCATTCTTACATAAATTCATTCGTTCTGTAGTTAATTCTGTTAAATCTTAATTCTCTTGAGTTTGATTAGGTTTAATTACTCCTCCCCATGTTAGTCGATCCTCCTTAGTTAAATAAGATAATACTATTTTTAAAAGATGGTGAAAATCCAGAGACTGTTTCTTGTATTTATTTACTCCTTTATTTAATTCTTTAAAAAAAAAAATCATGAATCATCATCAATGGTTCGTCCTCTCTAAGAGGCAGATTCTTTTAATGCAATTTTTCTTTTAAAATAGAAGCAGAATAGCCTGATGGTGCTCATCTCAAATGCCCTTAAAGCTACTTTTTAATGATTACATTGCTGCTGAAGCAGACATTGTTAGAGAACCATCGCTGGGAATTAGTCATAGCTTAAATCCATTGATGATTAAAAGGGGAAATCAATTTCATGCAGAATTACAGTAATAAACAAAACTAATGTCAGGTTTTATTTCAACCTAACTTTGTGGTGAATTCTATATTCAACTTTCAATGAGAGAGAACTATGAACATATCCTTGTTTCTGGGAAATGAGTATAACAAACTCATGTGATTTATTTTAGATTTTTTTTAACATAAGGTTATAAGGGTACTAATGCTGTTTTTTTTAAATTATATTCTTCTTCTTTAATAGATATTAACAGTGTAACTACATTTTCTTATTTATGCTGCTCTGTCAGCTCAGATAAACAATAAATCTTTCTTTCTTTTTTTAAAAAGTCTACAGAAAACAACACAAAAAGCATATAAATGGATTTACAGTACAAAAGAATTACAACATTAACTATTTTCCCAGAATCCTTTGCTAGCAGTGTTAAAGTGAAATTCAGTTAGAGTTCCAGATATCAGTTCCATCTGAAAGACTTGTAGTTATCTTTCATGTTGGATTGGAGGGAATGAATCATCCACTGCGGTGGAGCCCAGAAACTGGTCCAGCAGAGGGTCAGGGTTCGGTTGCTCTGAGGTTCGCCAGTTTACCCACAATTCCAGCCAAATCTGCATAAGATGGAATGGCATTAGCCAAACCCATCTCCCAGTGCACTGCGAAAAAGGAATCTGAAGAAGTGAAATAGTCTAGTTTCTGGGAAATGAGTCATTTTTTTTTTTTTTGTACTGAAGTAAAAAAAATCTTGACAAGCATGCTTTGTATTAGAAAACATATATATCTAACGTTGACTTAATGAAATATTCTTTCTTTTACTGAGCTACAATCTAATGGACCTTTACTTTTAGGTCCAGATTGTTAAGTCAGCTCAATGAAGAGACTAAATACTCCCCATAAGTAGGTCTGTCTTAATAACGGATATTTCATTGCATGAAATAGACACAACTTGCTTTTTGGTAGTTTTGTTGGGTTTTAAGGCTCATTATTGTCTTTCAGTGGCGAGACTTTTGGGGTCTTTTTTAGAAATCCAGCTGAGCAGAAAATAGACTCAGCCTCTCTAGTGAGTCCTGGTGGAATGACCTGATGACTGAAGTACGACCTGTCTGGTGATCCTCAAAAGTCCTTTATCACATGGTACCTGGTGCCACAGCACACCAAGAACCAAGAGATCCGTTCACTCAATATCACATACCATTGCAAACCAGGAAGAAAACAGTAATAACACCATTACAATGGAATGGAAACTGTAATAACACTGTTACATTGTAGTGGAAACCGTAATAACACTGTTACCATATAATTTAATCAGTAATAACACTGTTACAATGTAATGGAAACAGTAATAACACTGTTACAATGTAATTGAAATATGATAATAAGGTTATGATTCAGTTAGAGAAAAATATCTAACTTTGTTGTAATCTAGAGTAGTAAAAACTGTTACAATTAAATGTATAAACAGTAAAAATAATTTATCGTACAAAATTACAGTAGCAATCTGGGTACCACCCGGTAAGGAAATTCGCTGGACATGCTGTGTTTTCCAGCTTATATGAGACAGCCTTTCTGCAGGTTTCAGTACAAAACCATCATTACTTTTGACATTACTATAACATGGTTATGGACTCATACTTCTGTGACAGAGTTAAGACAGTGCTAGAATCCCTCATCAATGAGACGAGAAAATGTGAGAGCCTTTACTTACCATGCAAATTATTCTCAACAAAATATCAGGCAGGAAGATTTTCAATGTCATGACCGCCGGCTTTATTTGGAGTAGACCCAAAGTAGCTGCTGCGTTCTGGTAAGCAGTCTATCTTGTTAGTGTCGGCATTCCACTCGACTGGTTATCCAATACTTCTTCAGTAGAAGGACAGGAAGCCACCATCACAGGGTCACTGGGTCAAGGATATAGCAGTAAGATATTGTAGTTTCATCTGAATCATCTTTCGGGGTTTCGGGTTCATCTGCTCGGTTCTTGTTTTAAACCCAGTTGGAGTCTCTGTTCCTGTGGTCCACATCTCCTCTCTCATGTCTACCTCCTCATCTTCTATCTCTTAATCTCTGTCACTTCGCTGATATCCCCCCAACATAACTGTGGTCTGACCACCGAATACTCTCGCTAAGACTACTGCTGCCTGTGCGTGTGTGTGTGTGTGTCTGTGTGTGTGTGTGTGTGTGTGAGGCTGTGTCTGTGTGTGCCTGTGTGTGGGTGCGTATGTACGTATGTCTGTGTGTGTACGGGTGTCTGTGTGAGGCTGTGTCTGTATGTACGTATGTCTGTGTGTCTGTGTGAGGCTGTGTCTGTGTGTGGGTGTGTATGTACGTATGTCTGTGTGTCTGTGTGAGGCTGTGTCTGTGTGTGGGTGTGTATGTACGTATGTCTTTGTGTGTACGGGTGTGTGTGTCTGCATGTGTACGTGTGTATGTGTGTGCCTGTGTCTGTATGTGTACGTTTGTGTATGTGTGTGTACGTGTGTCAGAGTGTGTGTGTGTCAGTGTGTGTCTGTGTGTGAATGTGTAGCTATGCCAGATTTTCATTCCTCTCCTGCTCCTGACCACATATGAGGAGAAATGCATCATAATGTGGCCCATTATTAAGCCTTGAAAGAGATCTGATCACTTGTGTTTCGGGACTTGTTACGATGCATGTGTGCGTGTGCGTGCGTGTGTGTGTGTGTGCGCGCGTGTGTGTGTTCATGTTTATGCGTGCGTTTGTGTGCATATGTGTGTATGTCTATGTGTGTGTGTGTAAATGCATGTGTGTGCATATGTGTGTACGTGTATGTCTATGTGTGTAAGTGTGTGTGTGTGTGTGTGTGTGTGTGCCTGCGTGCGTGCGTGTCTGGTATTCATAATGAATATAAAAACCTGTACGTGTCAACCGGTGTCACTGCATTACCGTAACTGCTGTTTTAGATCTGATTCGATACAGAGCTCTCTGGGGGGACTTTGGTAAAATGTGTGAGTGTGTGTGTGTGTGTGTGTGTGTGTGTGTGTGTGTGAGCATATGATTGAGCAATAGAGAGAGAGAGGGAGAGAGTCATCCCGCTGGGAACCAAACTGGTTATCGCAGTGATTTCTGGGAAATGAGTGCTATTAGATAGTTAACCAATGAGATAATTTGTAATGATGTTATATTAAGGTTACATTATGGTCAATTTAATACATTAAGCTTCTTTGTTTCGTCAGCTGTCATGAGTTATAAAATTAATTTCGACTCACATCATGAATTTGTTAAAAAAAACCTCACCGTCATCTAAAAACAAATTCTTGCAGTGTAAGTCGGTGGCCGGCCCACTGGGCCGTGTGGAGGAAAAAAGATACTTGTTTTTAATGTTTTATCCAGTTACGAGTTTGACAATGACCATAATTATAAACACAAGCATACAGTGAAATAATCAGAGGTGGGAAGTATTTTAGATATCAGGACTTAACTGAAGTATTTACTTTTCTAACAACTTTTAACTCATCAGTACTTTTTACTCCTTACAATTTCAAAATAGAAAAATCCTAAGGGTGGTTGCTCCTTCCCCGTATATTTGTGCATCAACCCAAAATATATAATCAAAATATGAGGAACCAAAAAAAAATTTCAAACTAGACTTGTTTCTTAAGTTGAATATTACGAATTGTATTAATGCGTGTTTTCCTAACTTCTTCTCCTCTAATAGAAAGTTCAATTGATAAATATATATGATATTTATATATGAAAAGCACCTTCTGTCATATGGGTAGTTTCATTAAAGAACTAAAGACCCAGAAACCCTCATCTGAAACAAAACCCACAAACAGAATGAGCTCACTTGTTACAATGGAAACAAAGAAATAATAGAAAACATCTATAAAAGTTCCTGAATAGCAAAAGGCACCATATCAGTACTTGGTTGTCATGTACGGTCTGGCATGGGGTCCATACTGCACTTCTCAAGTGGAGAACAATATCCTGTCGGCGGGCATCTTCATAACAGGCCACATGTTTGGAATGGGGGACAGGTACTGACCGCAGCAGGCCAGTCCAGTACTCTGAAACCATACCATTGAACATTAAATTGATTAAATAATCATACATATTATACATAATTGACGAGTTTATGAGACTTGTGTTGATGCATCTCCTCACATGACATCTTTCTTGCCAATCAAAACTTACCGTTGTGACCATATAATGAGCATAACATCAAGTTCAAGTTTATTTGTCACATACATATTATACATAACACTCTATTTGTAAATAGTAAAGTAATTCATGATTTCATACTATATTGTTGAGCTCTGGCAGGAATTAGGATCAGAAGTGGACGCCTATTATAATTCTTTTTTACACCTCTGGTATGAAAGTCCAACATTTCCCATCTGGCAATGTTGACTAATTTTTTTTGTTATTTGATTCAGTCCGTCTCAGATGAGCTCAGCCCCAAGAGGTCATGTGAGTTTCTCTAGAAAGCCTCTTTCATAGTCAAACATGATGAACTTGTCCAAAGTGTAACCCCGCCTCTCACCCAATGACTGCTGGGACTGACCTCAGACCCCACCATCCTTGGATAGGATGAATGGTTATAGAAAGGGAATAAATGTTGAAAAATGATTGGTAATTCATCACATTGTGTTTCATCAACGTTACACAGATTGTCACAACTCTCTTGGGATCAGGGTTATAAGAAGAAGAACAAATGTTTCCTTCCTGTAAGTTTACATTGATTCATTTTCTTCCCCTTATACTGGGTCGGGAGACGGTGGCAGGCTAAGAACGGTATTCCAGATTTCGCTCTACCCAGTTACACTCTCCAGCTCGTCCTGGAGGATCCTGGGGCATTCCCAAGCCAAATGATAAATAGTCCCCCAGTGAGTTATTGGTCTACCTCAGGGTCTCTGCCCAGTTGGACTTGTCTGAAAAAAATTCAAAGGGAGGTGTCCTGGAGGCATCCTGATCAGATACCCGAACCACCCCAACTGGGTCCTTTCAACACGAAGGAGGCTTCACTTTGAGCTCCCTCTGGATTTCTGAGTTCTTCACCATATCTCTAAGGCTGCGTCCAGCCCCCCTAAGAAGGCAGTTCATTTCAAATGCCTGGTTGACCTCCCCTTTCAGTCTCTGCCCAGAGTTCATGACCTGTTAGCCTTTAGATGGACTGGTAAACTTTGCCTTAGGACTCTCCTCACCTCAATCGGCCAATACAACAAAGCGATACAGCAATAATATAAAGTTTCTGGACTTTTTGACGATGTTTTGGTTTTAATCTATAAGCGATTGGGTATTTTCAATGTAAATCAGAGTTTTTGAAGTTTCCCCATTAGCGATGACAGAACAAAACATACTTTTGACACCTAAAAGTAAAAAAAAAAGAAGGAGAGAGAGACAGTGGGAGGTTTTCAGAAAATCTAACAATCAGTGCTGAGTCATTGAGCCCAGATGTCTTCACCTACGTACAACACAACAACTAATAATGCAAACACTCGTAAAACATGAATGAACTCAAACACAGTCCAATTAACTGCAGTGTATACACTCTGACACACACCACGCTGACCCTCTGACCTGAATTTTCTTGCTGATGGCGGTGTGGCATCATGGGAACCTGATGCTACATGTGTTGTCCATAAGCCTCTGATTAACAGCAGCGTCTTCCAGCGAAGGAGCGAGCGGATGTTATGTACGCATGCAGCTCATGGGAAACAGCTTGTTGGACACACACACACACACACACACATGCACGTACACAGCCCTAGCCCGCTGTGCAGTGCAGACTAATAGTTTGGGGATTGTGTATCGCCTTGTTGGCACCCAACAGTGTGAGAGTGAACACCCCGAGGGTACAGACGTTTTACAGACGTGTACATGTGAAGCGGCGGAGTTACAAGCTGCTTTACCCAGTAAAATGCCAGCCAGCGGTCCGTCATACACCATTAGCTGTAGCTACACAATCAGCCCCAACATCATAACCACCTGCCTAATATTTTGTGGGCCCCCATCTGCCACCAAAACAGCTCTGACTCGTTGAGGCATCTGGTAACCTGCAACAATGTTATGATAGGTGCTACGTGCCAAAATAGCATCCACATGACTGGTAGGTCTCAGGGTTTCCCAGCAGAACATGGTCCAAAGTACACGATCCAGCCGTCCACATGATGTACATGATTCATCAAACCAAGACACATTCTTCCATTGCTCCGTGGCCCAGTTCTGCTGATTTGCCTATTTTAGGAGCTTTTGGCATTGGACTGACGTCAGCATGACCAGTTTGCGGGGTGCAAACCCATACAGAGTAAGCTGAGATGCATTGGGTGTTCTGAGTCCTTTCTATCAGAAACACCTCCAGAGCTCATCAGTGGGAGTAGACAACACGGGCTAGCCTTCTCTCTACTTATGCACCAATGGACCTTGGATGCCCATGACGCTGTCACCAGTTCACAGGTTTTTCTTCCTTAGACCTATTTCATAAGGTCTTAATCACTTCAGACCAGGATCACCCAACAAGACATGCAGTTCTGGAGATACTCTAACCCCATCCTCCAACCATGGCAACCTGGTCCTTGTCAAAGTTGCTCAGATCATTGCGCTCGCCCATATTTCCTGCTTCTATAATCGCCTTCAGGACAAAAAATTCACTGGCTGACTAACACTGTATAAACCATGCAATGGCAGGTAACCATGGTTACCAGATATTTCCCACCCAAGGACAGGTAGCCATGGTAACCAGATAATTAATGTCATTCTCACTCCACACTTAATCTATAACTTTGTCAGTTAGAAGGAGGCCTAGTTTGATGTGATCGGTGATCAGCTGAGCAGCCTCACTGCTGTTAAATGTATGCGCCGTATACACACACCAAGCACTAGCTACTATGGCTACAAACATCTCACCAGCTTGCAAATCTTTCACCGTGAATGAAGAAAACACAAAGCTCGCAAGTTGTAACACCAGTAAGGACAAAATAAGCTGCAGGGGAACACAACTGAAAACATTCGGCACAACAGTCTTAATCAAACACTTCAAATTGAATCACCCCGAAGAATCAAGTTTTAAGAAGCTAACGTTGGCAGAGCGGCTAAAGTTAGCGAGAGCGCAGACCCAGACACGAGCTGCATGTATGCATGTATTCTGTCAATAATGGTTTTGTAAGGGTCAAGAAAAAGAAAAATGGAAGTGGCCAAAATCGGTATCGGCCGGTCAGACTTTATAAAAATCGGTGATAAGCGAAGAAAGATCGGTGCACATCCACTTTAAGGAAAAAATTAAGATACTGGAAGCAATGCGTATTGGAGAGATTTGTACTCTTCTCCAAAGAGTAAATGAAAGGATATCATGAGCAAGAGCAGCACCCATCTCTTCTGACATCTCAACAAATGACATTTATTTGGACAGAAATAAGCCGGAATAAGATATTTTTTGAGTAATAGTTGATAGTAGTTTGCAATGAATCAATCTCTCCTTTACCATCAGTACTTCAACCTCCAGAGCTAGACATAAAGAGACCAAACATTGGTCTACATTGAACATGATGTAATATGGGGGTTAGGGTTCAGATTCATTCTAATAGGACCTCAGCATTCAAAGGGTTAAAAGCTACCTTCACTTCTTCTCTCTTAAGGCGTAAATGTTGTCACATTTTCTTTTCCATGATTAATTTCTTGTCATTTATCACATAATTATGCACCGTTGCTCTCTGTCCTCTCAGACTTACTGCCGATTCTCGCCACTGACTCCTTATTCACGTCACTAACTTCTTCATCTGCAAAGGTTTCTCCACATCAGAGATGCTACTTTCATCAGTTTTGTTCATCATTGTATGTCCCTGTGATCAGTCAATTAAAACTGTCTCTGTGTCTCAGAAATAGAGACAAACATCCTTAATCTAAACCACCGTCCATCTCCACCAGTAGCCCAAAGGTTTTTGTGAAGTCAGGAACCAAATCTTGGTTAGATGACTCAGAATGACCAGCAAACGGAGCCAGTGGTTCCACATAAATAATGACTTAATTTCGTGTCTTTCATTCTCAAACGTTTGCTTCAAACTTCCACGTCTCATTATTTTAGATCATAAAGTGTACCGACAGAAGATTCCTATGAAGTTAGAAAGTCCATTCTAGATTAAATTTGGATGTCTGGTCATGAGTCTGAAGCATCATCTGAGAAGTTTGCGAACTTTGTGTTAATTGACACTGTTTGTGTGCACATAATGTGTATTAAAGTAGCTCTGCACATAGTTGAGGGGTTATGATTTTTGCATAATGTAAGACTGTAAATGAATTGTTATCTACACAGAGTTGGAAGCCAAAAAAACTTTAATCAAATTAGTTCTTCAACCAGTAGCTGTCACAAAGGGAACCTTTGCTCCTTCACCACATCCACTATGATCCGACTATCCTCAACCTGTTCGTTTAGCTTTTCTGGCCCATGGCCCACCCCTTCACAAAGAGTTGTGGCAATGATTCAGTGGGTTTTGCATGTACAAGCCAACGATCCAACCAACCATCAGAACAACCAACCAACAGACTAACCAACCAATCTACAAACTAACTAACCAACAGACCAACCAACAACAAAACAACCAACCAACAGACCAACCAACTGTCTGAAGGAATAGTCCACCAGCTAACAGACCAACAAACTAAATGACTGAACAACCAACCAAAACTATAGTCAACTTACCAACCAACAAACTAACCTACAAAAACACCAACAAAATAAGCAACCGACAGACCAAATAACCACCAACTAACAGAAGAATCTCCTGTCTGAAGGAATAGTCCATCAACTAACAGACCCACACACTAAAAGACTGAACAACCAACCAACACCATAGTCTACTTACCAACCAACCAACCAACCAAACAACCAGTTTACCAGGCAATCAATAGGCAGACCAACCAATCAGCATGATCAGAAAAAAGGGACAACCTTGGCACCTTGGCAAGTCCAACAACTACCATGAACGTGTCTGACTTCCTATCATCAACACAGACAAGAAGTGTAATTCTCACTTTGGTTATAGACCGACCCCACTGAATATGTGGACCAGATCAGGATCAAATATACAATTGGATCTACTCTGGCCTCAGACCGTAATGCTAACAGGTTCCATGGAAATCTGTTACGCAGCCGTAATCCTGCAGACATGTCCGACAAATAGACACGGGTGAAAACGAGATATCCTGGGTGGAGGTAACGAACAAAAACACCTAAATATAAAATACACTAAATAATCTGAGAAGAAACACAGGAGAACCTGCGCAAGGGTTTACAAGCAGTTAGACTTGAGGGAACATTGAGGGTTTAGAACTCACAACCGCTCCATCTACAAAAGCAACCTCTCCTCTGTTGTCTCGGCTGCAGTTGCAAACATAAACTCATGATCAAATGAACCGCTGATTAAGACGCCTCATGCCATCTTTGTGGGCAACCATAAAAAAGCCCACATCCTAGTTTTACCCAGAAGTCCCCCCACAAACCCTGATCCAGAAAATTAAGCAAGGAATGGAGACAACAACTTTATTTTTAATTAGTTCAAAGAATCTGTGCTGTCTCACCACACTGAGGCATTAACCCCATAATCTGTGAGCATCGAACCCGCGACAGAAGGTTCTCTTCTGATGAAAACTCATGACTGAAAATGTCTAACTCAGATATTTAATCTGTGAGATTTGAAAAAAAGACTTGTGTCATGCCTAATTTTAGATATTGTGATATGTATAAATCTAATTATTAAAATAAAACCCTGAGATGGGACCCAATCTCCTTAAAGGTCCAACATCACAGCTGGGGCAGTACTTTTTATTATTTGGTCATAAAATCCGGTCTGCAGCTGTTCGGAACAAATTTTATTTGGTTTACCTAATCGCACAAAGATGATAAAATGTGCAAAGCTATCCGGTCCAGGCTGTGATTATACGGCGAGACAGGTTTACCGGTGTCGTCGGGATTTAATAAAAACCTCTCTGATGATCATCTTTTTCCACAAACAGAACATACACAACATACAAAATGTCCTTCACTATTTCTTGTCTTTTTCACGTCTTCCCATCAACATGTAAGGCCTTAAATCAGACCAAAAGTTGTCGCAATTGTGAGATCAAAAGTACATTTTCACAGAATTGTAGTTTTAGGCTTGAAAATGCCATTTATGAAAAAAGATTTTTTAATTTTGGACCATCTTTCTGTTTTTTTTCTTTCTTTTGGCTGTTCCCTTTAAGGCTCGCCTCAGTGGATCGTCTGTGTCCAGCTTGTCCTGTCCTCTGCATCGTCCTCTGTCAGCCCAGCCAACTGCATGTCCTCTCTCACCACATCCAGAAACCTCTTCTTTGGACTTTCCTTTCCCCCACTTTCCAGATGACACACCAAGCACCTTCCTGCCTGTTACCCTTATCCCATTTTCCATTAAAACATACCCAGTCATCTCAGGGTTCTCCACTACCACCCAGAGCCTGGCTCAACTCCTCCCTGAAGTTCACACAGCAGCCTTCCTTCTCTTATCTTTCACCATTTCTTCCTTTGCTCTACTTTGGCTCTTTTGCTCTTTTGTACCCCCAGAGTCATCCTACATTCTACCATTCTATGCTGTCTGGCTAAATTCTCCCTGTCACCACCTTGCAGGCTTTTCAGATGACATCGTCAGCATTAGATGTACTCCACCCGTGTGCTCCTACGTTTACTCTCATATATGTCACCCTGTGCTCCTCCCCCCTTCTTGAAATACTTATTCACCACAGCCATCTTTCTATTTTCTAATAAAATCTACCACCATTTTTCCTTCCAAATTCCTGTCCTCAACCCCATACCTGCCCATCACCTCCTCGTCTCCTCAGTTCCCTTCGACAACATTCTCATTGAAGTCCAATCTAATCTCCACTCTCTCATCCCTGAGAATACTCTCCATCACTTCACCTAACTCATTCCAGAAATTCTCTTTCTCTTCCAACTCACAACCAACTTGTGGGGCATAAGTGCAGACACCATTCATCATCACACCTCCAATTTCTATCTTCATGCTCTAACACCCTCTTCCCCTCTAGAACACTCCTCACATACTCCTCCTTAAGGATCACGCCTACCACATTTCCTCCCACCCACACATGATAACGGTTTGGATGCTCCTCCAATGCTTCTGGCCATGCTGCCCTTCCACCTGGTCTCATAGACGCACAATATATCTACCTTCCTTCTCTCCATCATAGCAGGTAGCTCTCTACCTTTTTCCTGTCACCATGCCAACATTTAAAATTCTTACTCCCAACCCCACACTGCTGCCTTTCCTCATGTCAAGCTGTCTCTGGGTACATTTACCCCCCTTCAATGTTCTTGTTCTTGGACTCAAGAGTAGCATAGTTTCTGCCAGCACCCTGCTAAGTCACAATGCCAGTAGTGGTGGTTGTTAATCTGGACCCAACTGATCCACTTTAGAAATAAGTTTTGTGTATTGCAAATTGATTTGGCATAGATTTGCCGTCAGATGCCCTCCCTGACACAACCCTCCCAAATTTATCTGGGCTTGAAACCAGCACTAGAAGAACACCGGCTTCAGACCCCTTCGTCCGGCTTTTTTGGCTTTTTTTTGTTTTTGTAAAACTGTTAAAAATATATAAACAAAAATTACATTTTGGACCATCATAAATACATTAAAAACTGACCACTTATATATGTAACTAGACCTACTCTGTCATCCCCGACAGCAAAAGGTTAGTTCTCGAAAAATCCCCAATCCCCTTCGTTGTACAAGCGATCCCTCGGATTGAACCCCTCAAAGATATGTGTTATAAGTTATTTCCACAGAATTTTTGGTGAAAAAAAAGCTCCCCAAAGTGATTAAAACACCAACTGCTCTCAAGCCCGTCACCACATTATGCAGATTTTCCCACTGCTTGTCTGTCAGAGTCAAAGAGGTAAAGAAGTTATTCCACATACTTTCTGAATTAAACCCATTAACTACCGTGCTGCATGCAAAACTACCCTAAAATTTGTCTTAATTCGTAAATCACTTTGCTCCAGAAGAGATAATAGCAGCCCTCTGGCGCTGACCTATTGCACTGACTTCCCATAATTCCCTACCCCGTTGTATTTGCTGGAAACCTACCAGGTCCTGAAACAGGAAACAGCAGTCTAATGCCTTTTGTAATGTGGAATATAAATAAAGCTGTAAATCAGTGTTTATGTGAATGTTGCAGCAAGGCTATGGTTGGTGGGTGTGTGTGTGTGTGTGTGTGTGCGTGTTTGTGTGGTAGTGTCTGCAAATAACGGGAGAATATGCACACTCCACACAGAAAGGTTTCAAATTCTCAGGTGGAATTGAACCCAGAACCCTTTTGTGAGGCTGTGAGGCAACAGTGCTGCCCACTAATGTGCTGCTCTGGTTGCCAGAAACATTCACAAGAAAATTGGGGATGCAGCTTTTGTCCATTATGGCCCAGAACTATGGAGCGCTACCCCAACAGATGGATAAGTAAAGAAATCTAAAAGCTAAAAACGTATCCCCACTTTTCTGGAGACTTGAAACTCATTTGTTTGCACTGCTGTACTTATTTTTGAAACGTCTTTTACTTTATTTCTTTTTTCGTGCATGCTATTCCTAACTGAATTCTTTAGTCTATTCTGTATTTTCTTTTCATATTTTAATCTCTGTATTAGTTTTATTCCTATTGCCATCCCTGCATCTACTTCCATCATCGTCATCGAGTTTACACATACTTTTCCCTCCTGTTTTTATGGTCTTTTTGTCATTATTTGAAGTGCTTTGTACGATATTTTCTTTTTTTAAGAACACTTCAATCTAAATTCCTTGTATGAAAGACACTATAGAAATACTGTTTTTTAGTGTATTATCATTACTATCAGTGTAACCCAGCATCTGGATACGGGTATTTGCATAAAAACCTTGCAATACTGGTACCTCAACGCAAGAAGTTCATTGAATTAACTTTAAATATTGCAACTGCTGACTGCTGACCATGATGCACCTGTCTGAGGTGTTACGGCTTTGCAGACATCTTTATGTCATAGTAAAAATAAATACCGTAAGATTGGGCCACGAATCAAACTTCATTCACTTTTCTCCTCATTCCTCTCTCCAATCCTGCGCGTCCGTGTGTGTGTTCATGTGTGTGTGTGCGCGCGCGTGCTCATGTTCACTTCCTGTGTCCCTCTAAGCCCCCTAAAGCCTAAACTAAACACCTCGGTTGTGAAAGTTCAACACAGGGTCAGAGGAAATTGAAAATACATTCGCTAGCAAAACTCACACGCCTCATCATACAAACACACACACAGACACGCACACGCACACTCAGACAGTCGCACACCCGTAACGTCTCCTGTTGGGCCAGCTGAGGTGAGTGTGTGTTTGGGTAGCGTGTTAAAAGCTTACATGGACATGGCAGTGGAATGTAAAGATAAGACGTCTCTGCTTATATGAAGTAACGCGCTCGCTCGCTCCGCCGCCACACGACAGGAGTAATTATCTTACTTACACACATAACGGCGCTAATGGGCTCAGCAGCACCAAATCTTCCTGTGCCTGGATCTAGAGGGAAAACACTGAAAGTCCGATACGTTATACAAGAGGTCGTGACCCTGAAATGGAACAGATGAGGTCATCAAACGGTCCAGTGGAGGTTTTTAGAACCGGTTTGAACGCTCACTCAGTTCTGAGCAAACAGTCATTAACTTCGCCACAGTCTGTTCAATAATAACACATCTGTGAATCAGACAGATTTATAACGTCATCGTCTCCCAGCCGAGGTTTCATCATCCATGAACTCTGATCGTCACCTCTGGATGACTCAGCGAAACCAGAGCAAAGAAGCAAAAAGATATTATTAAAGATATTATTCGGTAACCTAAAATATTCAATCAAAGGTTCAGCTGACTTGATTTTATATGGAAGTATATCTCGTATATTTTACGTGCATGTATTTTACACAGTATAAACTGGAGTGGCTCTTGCCTCCAATAATGAACAATCCTGTAGACGTCTGTTTAGCTTATCTCCACATATTGTCTTCGGAATATTGGAGTAATCAGGGGAAATGTAAAAAACAAACAAAAAAAAACCCCTTACTTGGATCCACCACTTTATCCTGATCTGAAGCACATTTTAATGGGTTCTTTCCTCACCCGTGGCACTTCCTCCTAAAACGGTTTATGGAAATCAGTCTGGTTGATTTTAGGTGATTTTGCAGATGATAATCCAAGGACATTTCACATTGGACAGACCAACCAGCCAACTAAACATACAACTGACCAACCAACTGACCAACCTACCAACTGACCAACCAACCTACCAACTGACCAACCAACTGACCAACCTACCAACTGACCAACCAACCAAACAACAAACCAACTGACCAACCAACTAACCAACCGACCAACCAAACAATCAACCAACCAACCAACTGACCAACTAACCAACCAACATATATCTATATTTTTTTATGTATGTGGTAAATACCAAATACGTGACTTTCTTCAAAAAAGGCATTTATCTTGTAACGTTTTAAGACATAAATAACATTACTTAGATGCCATTTACAAAAGTTGTCTTGCCGTATAGTGGAAGATATTTACCGAAATCATAATGTACGTAAAAACACAATGTGTAATGTTAAAAGAATAATACCATTCATTTTAGAGCATTTACTTGTTTTGACCTTGCAGCGTGGTCTCATTATTTTTATTAATAGTTAATATTTTTCCACATTACAATTATGTGTTCTCAACATAATATGGCAGTTAAAATAAATATATTTAGCATTTCTTGATTTAGGGTCATTCAGAGTATTTTTAAAACAGTAAAATTAACTTTTACTGTAACCATTAAAAGTTGTTTACCGTAATTTCTACAAAACTGGTTACGCTATTATTATGCGATTATATTATATAAATCGGCTAAATTTGACAAGTAAACAAACACATACATATTATTTAACAACAACTCACACAGTTCACATTTCTGAGTCTACACAAATATCTTACATTTAGATCAAGAATGAAAGATTTCATACCTTAAATATTGATCGCTACAACAATCAGGACTGAGCATGACCTCTCTAGTAGATGTGTATGTGTGTGTGGGTGTCTGTGTGTGTATCTGTGTGAGTGAGTGTGTCTGTGTGTATGTGTGTTTGTGTGTCTCTGTGTCTGTGCGTTTGTGCGTGTGTGTGTAACTGTGTATATGTGTGCGTGTGTGTGTGTGTGCGCGGCAAAGCTATATTTGTCAAATTCAAATTTTAATAATTTCTCAAGGAGAAGATGGAAGTGGGAAAACGATCTCAAACAAATGAGATGATGAATGAATTTCATACAGTATTTCTGTGATTCTTCCTCCTCGTCTCTCTCTTTTCTCCTAATCTGAACGGCTGCTGTGTGTTTCTCCTCCACTAGGCGGCAGGATTGAGTCGCTGTCAGGAACAGAAAGAGAGAAAGATGGACCTGCAGCTCCTCAGTGAAGCATCCTGGGACTTGCTGTGCACAGAAGCTGACCCAGGGAGAGTGAGGTGGCACAACAGAGAGAGAGGAGGAAACAATAAAGGCCAAAAAAGCTGGATGCATGGAAGACAGGTGTTAAAGAGGAAGAGAATGAAAAAGCAGAACATAAGATTAAAGGGAAAGTGAAACTCCTCAAATTACATGTGACTCATTAATAATCTCAAACGGTTCATATTGTCTTAACCCTTTTCTGTGAAGTCAGCAGTTTTCTCCACGATCAGATCCCAAAGTGACTCAATAATGACATCAACACGAAGGATCTGCGGCCGTCGCCGCGGCGATGACGATTCCATAATCATCATTGCTGGGATGTAAGTAAAGGAGCCAACTGGAATGTGTATGACCTTTGGACTGTGCTGCTGGGGTCACCTAAACTACAGCCCATAATACTCCCTCACAGAGGGCCTATTTGAAGCCAGTCTCTAGCTGTGGGGTGGAGTTGGTGCAGCAGCACCACCGCCACCACCAACCTCGGCGTCTTCCATCGACTGCATCTGGTTGAAGTGATTGTTCACTAAAGATGAGGAGAGGATGATGCGTCAAACCCATGACCTCCTGAGTCTGAAGGTTCAAAGAGCTGGTCAGCACAACAGACAGGTGAGGATAGAGAGAGAGAGAGAGAGAGAGAGAGAGAGAGAGGAATAACAAGAAAGAAAGAAAGAGGACTGACTTTTGACACAACTTTGTTTAGTGGACGTTTAACACGAACAATATGAGAGAAAAATAAACATAATGTATTTTTATAAGATGTTAAAAGGATGAAAGTGTCCTTCACAATGTCAGTGTCTGAGGAAAACTGACACCAAAACAGGTAACAAGGAATAAGCAGGGGACAAAGACAAACAACAACAACAAAGACAGTAATCCAAGAGTCTTTGCACTTTTTGACATTGCAAAAGGGGTTGAATGCGTCCCTCGATGTATGTCAATGCAGTGTGTCAATTAAATCTACATCGACAAGTCATGAACTAACTGGTCATTTTGTGACCAACAATTACAGTTAGACAGTTAGAGTTATACAGTTTGTTAAACACGTAGATGTAGACCGTCAGAGTAAGTTACACATGTAGAGTTACTGTAACGTGGCCACAGTTAGAATTAGACAGTTATAGTTATATACTTACAGTTAACTGGCTACAGTTAGACTATTGGAGTTAAAAATATTTAGACGTTACAGTTACTTACCGTTAGGCATTACAGTTAGATAGTTACAGTTATGCAGTTACAGCTAGTTACATTTAAACATTTCAGTTAGATGATTATGTTTTTAGACAGTCACAGTTAGATGTTTACATTTACTTACAGTTACAGGTAGTAAAACAGTTACAGTTAGTTTGATAAAAGTAAGTTACAGTTAGATGTTACATGTATTTAAATGGTTGCTTTTAAACGGCTACAGGTAGATGGTAACAGTTAGATACGGGTAGATGGTTACAAGTAGATACAGTTAGATATTACATTTAGATGGTTACATTTAGATGGATACAGATAGATGGTTAAAGTTTGTTGGTTAGCGGTTACAAAGCTACAGATAGACGGATACATTTAGACAGTTATAGTAAGATGGTAACATTTTGATGGTTACACTTAACCCACGTACACGTAACCAACAGCATGACAGTTACAGTTAGATGGTTTGATGGTTGCATTTAGCTACAAATGGATGGGTACAATTAGTTACAGTTAGTTACAGATAAGTGGTTACAGCTAGACACTTACAGTTTGATGGTTACATTTAGTTACGGTATGATGGTTACAGTTAGTTAAAGTTAGTTACAGATAGGTGGTTACAGCTAACCACTTACAGTTAGATCGTTGCAGTTAGTTACGATTAGATGGTTAAAGTTTGATGGTAACAGTTAGATGATTACAGATAGGAGGTTACACCTAGACAATCACATTTAGATGGCAACATTTAGTTAGAGTTACATTTAGTCACAGTTAGACGGTTACATGAAGACGGTTACTGTTAGATGTTACAGTTAGAAGAGAATAGTTACTTGGTTTAGGCTAGTTACGTTTAGACATTACAGTTAGATGTTTGCAGTTAGTTAAAGTAAGACAGTTACAGTTAGACGGTAACATCCAGAGAGTTACCGTTATACAACTACGGTTAGATGGTCAGAATTACAACTAGACAGTACTGTTGGAAAATTGCAGTTAGACCATTATACATAGAGTGTTACAATTAGTTATAGTTAAACTGTTACATTAATTCTGTTACATTTAATCATTTATTATCAAAAAAATAAGAGTAAGACAGTTATTATTCAATTGTTACTGTTTAGCTCAGTCAAACAATTACAGTTGCAGTTAATTATAGTTGGACAATTAAACTTAGTCACAGCTAGATAGTTAAACGTTGTTACAATTATACAGTTACAGGTAGTTACAGTCGGTTACCGTTACACAGTTACAGTTATTAACAGATTTAGACATTCACTTAGATGCCTACACATGCACACCAGACCATGTGTGTAAAGGCACGTCTTGGAGTTTGGAGAGAAAGCAGAATCACTTCACAGCAGAAACTGATTTTCAAAATAAGTACAATGGGGTGTGTGGTTTATTTTGACTCTACTGCCTCAACCACTGGATAAAAATAGGTTACATCAACCCTGGCTGCTTTAGTCTGCAGGTGATTAGTTCATGAGGGTGCGCGTCCTGCTCTGAGACACAAGTCATAAACGTAACTCTCTCTCTCTCTGTCATTGGCGCCCTGCCAGCTCCAGCACGCTCCAAGCCTCCTCTCCTCTTGCGCCGCTTGCCTCTCACTTTACACCACCCCCTTCTCTGCGAGGACGGGGGGAGGTGGAGGAGGGTGGGGGGTCCTCCAGGAGCTGAAGGAGGTGGAGCAGAGGGGAGGGATGGAGGGAGGTAAGAAGCAGGAGGAGGAGGGGAGTCTCCAGCCGAGGCTGGGGTGGGGTGGGGTGGGGTTGGAAGGGGCGACGGGAGCCCTTGGCCGCCGATTCGCCTTCTAGTTGCCTCCGCACTATATAAACACTCATTGGTGCCTCTGGCCTGACGCACACACACTCGCTTTACGCACGCATCCGTACAAACACACACACTGAGGGTGACTTGTGTAGGCAGCCAGGAGCAAGAGAGAGAGAGAGAGAGCGAGAGAGAGAGAGCCAGAGAGGAGGCAGAACTCTCAGAAACAGAAAGGTTCACAGAGAAGAGAGTGGACGACAGAGAATAAGAGGAGGAGAAGGAGGACGGTGGCTCTTAAGCATCTCCTGCGAACGTTTTCATTCCTGCACGATCACGGATCTTAAAAGTCTACAATTAAAACTTTTACAAAGAGGCTTTTTTAAATCATTTTTTGGGAGTTGAGAGGAAAAAAAGACGCGATTCTTGGAAGAATTTTCCTTCAATTTTACCCCAAAACCAAGTCTTTCCATTCCTCGAGAAGTTTGAAAAAGTAGAGCCCCTGTTAGTTCCAGGCCTCCGCTTCACTTTTCCACGGTGTCCCACGGTTTCCCACGGTGTCCCAGCGTCTGACATCCTTTATCTGAAATCACTGAGCCACAAACGAGAGCGAAAATGTTTTTCCAAACATCAGGAGAGTCCCCCGTCTCTTGTGATTGTTGCCCTAAATACTCACAACATTAAAATAGTGAGTTTGATTTTTTTTTTTTACTTCACAAACTGAGGTGAGACGCTGCTCACCTGTAGCATCTCCTCTGCTCCAGTTGACACTCCGAGCTGCACGTTTCAGCCTCTCTTATTCATTTCAACACTCCACACACTTCATTCATTCTCAGAAACACGCTCGCATCCAGAGGACTTTGGCGCGCCGGACTTTTACGCAGAGAATAAAATAATATAAGAAACTTAAAAATCATCGCTGGGGATACATTTCTCCTATTTATTTATTTCTATTTTTTAATTTTAACTTAAGCGCATCCTCCATCAGCCCTCTTGAAAGTCCTCCCGGGAGACTGCCGGGCTCTCCATCATCATGCTGTTCGACAGTTTCGACCTGGTCTCGGCTCTGGCCACCCTGGCCGCCTGCCTGGTGTCCATGGCTCTGCTCCTTGTCGTCTCCCAGCAGCTGTGGCAGCTCAGATGGACCGCCACGCGGGATAAAAACTGCAAGCTCCCCATGCCCAAAGGATCCATGGGCTTTCCATTCATCGGCGAGACCTGCCACTGGCTCCTGCAGGTAAGTGCGCCCTCGGGGCGGGGAGGGGGGCGACACAGTGTCTGGGTCAGCGCGGGTTCTGGAGTTTTGATCCACGTAGGGTGAAATAAGTCTTATCTGACGTAAGTAGATCTTGGAAACGCTTTTTGTATTCTGGGTTCTGTCAGCACACTTTTATTTTCTTGGTCAGTGCGCGCAGCAGATGGATCAGTCTGCAGCGCAAAAGACATTTTAAGCACTAATAGTGCACATTTTCGGTAGGAGAGTATGTCACGCGCGTTTATAGTCGTCTGCGATTTAACCACAGTAACAGTTTACGCATTGTCTAACATGATTTGATCACTTTAAACCAACATCTCACTGTGCGTAACAGCAATTCGGTTCCCCCAAACTGTGCGTAATATAAGTTTTCCTGTAAATTCTGACGATTTGTGTCAGTTTAGACCGCTTGTGCGCGGCACAAGCATGAAAATCAAAGACTTTCCTTTCACTTTTGATTAGTTTATAGTGCATGGATGTCTCTTCCACTTCGCCGCGGCTCCATCAGGCGATCAGATCAGGAGTTTTATGATGATCGGAGACTGGAGCGTGTCCTGGCGCGACTTTCCCTGCAGTTTCTCATATCTGATATGATGGTAATTAGAGATTGCGGGTGTCTCCACGCAAAAAAAGGAATAAAACACCAATTTCTGTTAGAATGTAGAAAGGATAACACGGAAAAATTCCAAGAATGTGTGGATTATGTGGTGATATTTGGACATGAAATGATGTTACAGAAATGTATGTGAACAGATAAGAAGTAGAGGAGCAGTCCTCCTCTTCTGGAAATCCAGAGATATTCTTCCACTTAAAAGTTGATTGACACCACAATCGCACATAAAGATGGAGCGAGCGCGCACGTGACGACCGATGGTTATTGATGTTTTATTTTTTTTATTTGAGAGATGAGTCACGCCGTCTCTTCTCGAGAAACCTAACTGCCACATGTGTCCCATGATTCAATGTTACATCCATGAATATGTGCGTGAACTTGTTTAGACTGGAACCAGGAGTAGGTTGTAGTTTGACCCCACGCGCGTCCCTACTGCTACTAAGCAGCGGCTGTCAGCGCGTACTGATGGCTCCCAGGAGCACGCCCGCAGAAAGGGTCGGGGGTGTGGGGGGGAGAACAAATTAAATAAAGAAAAAGAGGGGAAGAGTGTGTGGAGAGACAGAGAGAAACATGAAAAGCAAACGGGGGGAAAAAAGGCAGCGGAGGCACGTTGGCAGCTCGCGTAGCTTGAACTCGCGGTGCTCCTCTCCGTTACATCTGACACCGAGCGAGGCGCGTTCCCGGAATGCAACCGAGGACCACGGCCAACTTTATGGTGGCTGGGGGGGAGAGGGGGACGAGGGGGATGTCAGCCAGATAGAGGAATGAAAGGCTGCCTATACTTATGAGGACCAAATGTCTCCCCCGAGCGCAGCTGAATCTGCAGAACAAGGGGAGGTCTGGCTGCTCCTCTGCTCCTCCAGAAGACTAGATTAGGATCTAATCTGCAAATTAGAGCTTAGATGTTGATGCAGGAAGGATGATACCTCATAAATGGCTCTAAATCATGTACATGAGAGCAAAAGAGATGCTGGACGGCAGCCTAATAATGTGGGAGAGCGGCGAGAGGAGCAGAGATCTGATGGGGCCCTCTGGTCCAGATGATGTTTTAAGTATCAGCTGCTGGTCTGCAGCTGGACTGTTCCACGGAGAAGATGTGTCAGAGAATCTCAGAGAGGAGATGCCTCTCTGGAAAAGTCGAGAAAAAAACTCACGTTTTGAAATCTCCAAACGTGAGTAAAGTTAGATATATTAAGAGGGATGTGTTGTTTTGTGTGTGTGTGTGTGTGTGTGTGTGTGTGTGAGAGTATCAGAGCAGGTACAGATGATTTACGGTTCCTCTCCACAGCAGCCTCTGATAAATACAGCCATAACATTATAGCCACTGACAGGTGAAGTCAGAATACTATTTATTATGTCATTACCATGGTTATCTGTCAGCAGGTGGGATATATCGCACAGCAGGAGAACTTCTTGTCCAGAGGTTGTTGTTGGAAGCAGGAAAAATGGTTGTGGAAGTATCTGAGCTAAAGTTGACAAATTGTGATGACTAGACTACTGGGTCAGGAGATTTTCAGCACCGCAGGTCTCGTTGGCTGTTCATCTGCAATGATTAATAGCTACCGAAGTAGTCTAAAGAAAGGACAACTGGGTCACGGGCTCTCAAGGCTTCCTAGTGAGGGTTTGTCCCGCGTTATCTGATCCAACAGAAGATCTACTGGGGCACAAACTTCTGAAAAATCACAGAGCTTTTTAAATGTCAGGGACAGACCTACATGATATTAGGCAGGTGGTTATAATGTTAAGGGTGATCAATGTAATGTAAGTTCTTGAGGGGAAAGGACTTAACATTAACAAGGTTAGATTTAAGTGGGGAATAAAAATCCTGATGAATCATCAACCCCATAAAGATGCTTAAATATTACACACACACAGAAAAACACACACACACGCACGCACGCACGCACACACACACACACACACACACACACACACACACACACACACACACACACACACACACAGACACCCACCCACCCACACAGACACACATACACACACACACACACACAAACAAACGCGCACACACACACATACACACACACCAACACACACACACAGACACTCACACACACAGAAACACACCCACCCACACAAACAAACACACACTCACACACACACACAGACACGCACCCACCCACACACACACACACACCCACACGCACGCACTCACACCCACACACACACACACACACACACTCACACACACACTCACCCCCCCCACACACAAACATATTCAGACGCACAGACACAAACAACACACACACACACGCACGCACACACACACACACACACACACACACACACACACACACACACACACACACACAGTATATCAGAACGGCATCGAATGGAAGCCTGAGATTAAGGAACAGATTTAAGTCACTCAAAAGACAAAATACTAATTGTAAATAAATAAATCTTAAATATCGGTGTTTTCATTACTTAATAATCAAAACTTGTGTACGTTTTGACATCATTTTTTTTTAAGTCATATTACTTTCTTTCAAATTCTTGCTTAAACAGAATTTGTGTTTTTTTCACTCAGCTCAGGATAATTTGATTATAGTTAAGAATCTTTGCCTTCCGTCTGGTGTGACTGTCTTTACAGGGTAATTGTTGTTATTTCATAAGATTCATAAATTGATAAGTCGTGCAAACAATGTTGTTGCTCCTGGTATATTATGCAAACCATTGGTCTGCCTTGTTACTGGTCAGGTCCAGGTCAACATTAGCTGGAATAAGTTATCAACACACAACTGGATTTATTTCTTAACTGCTTATCCAAAAGAAAACATGCCTTTCAAGTCGATTTCAAATTTAAGACAAAAAAAAATTAGACTCATATCCCCAAGCCCTTTGTTCCGCTTTTCAAAATTCCTTTTTTGCTTTGTCATTTTTTTCTATTTTTATGATAACATAGGAGTGGCCTTAACTGAGAGATAAACGTAAAGAAAGGTTTCTACTACACTATATACACTCTATACTACAACGAGTATCCTCTCCGATTGTTTCTGTTCCAGTCGCTACAATAACTCAATTGTTTACCTGTCATCATTTCAGGTGGTATGGTTGTACTTGTGTTTTCCATCTCCACCTTCTACCGGTTGCTCTCCGTCTGCTGAGCGTTCGTAGTGTGTCTCTGTGAGGTTTGGTGGCGTGTCACACTCTAAGGGAGTACTGAAAGAGAATGGAGTTAAGCTGTGAGCTCCTGGATCTTGGTGCTTCCCTCCACTGAGCAGGAGACGCCTTTGGGTGTAAAAAAAACAGGTGGATGTGGAGGAGAAATGGACGACCGTTTTCTCCAACTCCTTCTCTTTTTTACGGTTGTAGTGGTGCTGAAATCCCAGCTGACATCGAGCGAGAGGCAAACCCTCGACAACCTTTCAGCATCTTATTCACTCTCTTGAGCAATTAAGTTTCACCAGTTAATATAAATAACATGTTTTTTGGACTGGGAGGGAGACGGATTAGCCGTAAACCGGTGGGTTTTGAACCCAGAACCTTCTCCCTGGCCGTGGTGCAACAGTGCTGAGCTGTAAGCACCGACAACAACAGTTAGTTTGGAATCGACTCTGAGAGAGGATGTTCTGCCACGCTTGACTTCAGGACATACGTGGATGAGCAAAGCTGGTATGAAATAGACGGTGACGACATTTTGCACCAAATGATGCGTCGAAAAATATTTCATTCAGATTCAACAGAGAACGGCAGGAGGAGTCTCCAGAGATCCCTGATTTCTGACGTGACCTGAACATTCTCTCGGTTCCTGGGTCACATAAAACAATTTTGTTTTATGTGAGGGGGGGGGGGGCGTATTTACATATGCTGGTAACTATAAGAAACCTCAATTTATTGCCCAATTATTTATTTACCTGTAAAATACTAAAATAACTATAGCAAAAATAACTTATACAGACAATCCGACCTGGACAACGGCTAACGCAAGCATCTAAAACCATATTACTAATTAAATGTGGGAAGCAAATTTATGCAAAAAATCTTTCAAAAGTTAATCCAAACAATTCTGTTTCTGTGCTGATTTTCCCGACTTACTCCAACAACCACTGAACGCATCATGGATGTTTGAGTGTTCAACAGTGCATCAAAATTTAGGTGGGCAACCTCCTAAATGTTACTTTTTCTTGCATCTTCATTTACATTCTCTTCTTTAATTCCCCCTCCTCTTGCATGAAGCTTTTGTTTTCATAAGGTGTATTTTGAACCCCCCACACACGCTCAGTAGCCGCATTAGCAGAAGCACATTTTTGTGACGGATCCATTTTAAAGCGATCTGCAGTTAGGTTACTGGTGCTGCTGCCAAAGACCTGTCTGCTCTCATTAGGCGCTGGAGCTCTGTGAGGGGTCGGTGCCAAGCAGGAGTGTTACTACCGAGCAGCAGACGCTCACACACTCACTCACACACACACACACACACACACACACACACTGAAACACTACCCGTGTGGTGCAGATTCATGTATGCATCAATATAAATACACATTAGTTTCACACACATGGAGTGTTTTATACACCACTAACCACATGCTGTCCATGCAGGTGCATGTTCTGTATTTTATACGCACATGCAGCGCGTACAGTCTTAAAATGTCACTTATGAACAGATGGGTATTAGTTCTCTGTCTGAAAACATCAACATTTTCAGGATCTACACCGGCGAGTGACGGTGTACTATTCTAGGACACATCTGATCCAATTTCTGTCGCGTGAGGAAAGTACATTTTCCTGGTTATTATTTTGGAAGATTAAACAGCAATCTATAAAGTTTTATAGTTTTTTTTTATAGAAATTGTACAGTTAATAAGTGAAATTAAAGGAATAGTCCGGCCAAAATTAAAATGCAGTCAACGCGTTCTCGACCTCCTCATGGAGAACAATGCTCAAACGTTCTCCTGAACAGCTGAAGCAGAGGGGACGTGTTTTTCAAAGTGTAGAAAAACTACTGACAACAAATGTAAAATGTGTCCACACAGCTGGTGTGTCATCATATAGGTCTAGAGAAGACGTTTATCAATTTATTTGAAAATATGTCAATTATATCTTTCGCAATCTTGGGGGTTTGAGGGCGTCACATGACTTTAAATGTTGATTCATGCTTCCGATAGACGAGATCAACGAGAAATCATGATTTCACTCGTCCAGCGGTGCCGGCAGACGCGATCTAGCTCGTGCGTAGGACGTAAACATGTGCGCTAATGCTGTTAGCACAGACAGATAATTATTTTTGTCAGAATTTTCATGCTGCAGCACAAAAAGAGATCCTTGTTTATTCCTGGAAATTCTACAAAAATAATAATGTAAATTTCATTTTATTTATTTATTTTTTATTTGTGCACTTCGTCCACTTCAGAAGGCATGAACCTGCGTCCACCCGACTCTGTGTGAAACTGCAGCATAAAACCTAATCTATTCAGGAACCTCTTTTTCTCAAGAAATGTTTTGTGGAGTAATAAGTTTCATGCAACTCTCACTCAATTTTTTATTTATTTTGTAGATCATGACTGATTTTGGGGGTGTGTGTGTCTCTCTGAGATGCAAATTAACTTTAAATTATCTAAAATGTATGCTAAATAGTGTTGCTTTTGAAAAATGAAGATCAGAATCTTCATCACCTGGAGAACTAATTAGACACGAAAGAAAGAAAAGAATAAAAAGTAGCATTAGAATTTCATGTCAGACACACATGTATGTCAACTTCAGTGGATGGTTTCCTATAAGACTCCCCAAAAACCGTAAATCTGTAAGATAAAATATCCCCTGCAGGAGAGATTGAAGGAAACCCAACAGTGGAAACCAGTACACGAACTAACGGGATGTAAACAGAAGAGCAGAATAAACCTCTGACGTTGCGGACTTTCCAAATCTTTTCTTTCTGTCTCTTCAATATTCATACAAAATTTGAAATGCATTAAATCATTATTCGTTGACATGTATGGACTCACAAATAATGTAATAATCAAATCTAATTTATCTCTGATCTGCTGTTACCTTCGGCTGCCACTTGGGGTCACCAAAGATCCCAGACATGTTTATTTAGATATTAAACTAACACTAACCTTTATTATTACTTACATTTGTGCGTGTTTTTGATACAATTCTCCAATATTTATAGGTAATAAAGTTCTTCAAGACTCTGTAAAAGTCACTTATCTGCAATTTGGCCAAATTTCCTTCATTCGTCAGAAACAGATAGCGTTCCCAGTGGACCTGTGAGCTCTTCTGGCCGCAGCTTCTCCCGGTCTGGTCCTGATACCTCTCACACACATACACACATGTGTGGCACAGACAGGCGGGACTGAATCTGGGTCAGAGCAGAGGAAATGAACACATGGCGCGGAGACTCAGACTCTACTGTGTGTTTGTGTGTGAATGAGTCTGAGTCAGAACACTGTAGTGAGGTGTTATCACTGATCGATTATTCCCTTCATAATTGACCCGGACCAGCAGCCGTTCAGACACACACTCCTGTATCGTCCAGCCAGTCGGAGTTGCGGGGGTTGAAGTGGAAATGATGGAGGTCACTCTCTTCTCTCACATGGATGTCAGCGCCCTCTCTTCATCTTCTTCACCTGTCCAGTGGGCTCTGATGGACGCTTAAGTGCTTCATATTTAAGAGGCAGTGAAGTTTATTAGCCCAAAGTATCTGTGTTCCTCCACCTCTGTCAGAGGTAGTGACAGAGGTGAATTGGACATCTATATGAATGTAAGTGCTTGAAGGCAGTTAAAAGCGGTTTGCAGCTAATTCAAAGGACAAAGTGAAGATTGGGGAGACATCCAGGAGCTTCTTACCCTCTGAGCAGAGGAGAAGAGACACTAATGGTTTTTTCTGTTCCCCATGTCAATTCTTTAGGAATTGCTGCTTGATGCAGACGTAAGAAATCACATATATAAACGCGGCGATACATCACGGCTGTGTTATATATCAGACCTCTTCTGCTCACAGAAACTCGGCTCGCTACTTTAAATCCCTGTTCTGTTTCAAAAATGTAGATAAAAAGTATTATTTATACCATGCCACCATTTAATTAATGAATCTATTATTAATGATAATAATTTATAATCGATTAATAACACATACATAAGCATTCACATTAGTCCTTTTATTTCTGATATGCAAATATGTTTGGATTTTCTTAATTTTGATCTTATCTGGAGCACATCTGGAAAATTAAACATTATTATGAATGATTTTTTGACCTTTCAGTCGTTTGTAGTGTGTCTACACGTTTGATCGAAGGATGTAAACAATCTGAAAGGAAGCCGAAAGCACTTTATAGATTTCTGCGTTCGACGTCAAAATGACAAAATTAAAATACAAATGTACGGGACGTGAAACCGCAGTTATCAGTAGCAGGAGAAATATGCATGTACACGCATGTCCAGTTTGAGACCTTAGAGATGAATGAATAGCTCATAAATGAAACTTGATCTCGTTTTCATCGAGACAAACGGCCAGAAGGACAAATCTTTTGATTTGAGAACATTTTGCATAATAACATCATTCCACATGGTGCAATATTTCACTTTAGAGCAATAATGCTAAAACCATCATATTACGTTTTGTAATATTGTTGCATATATTAGTTTATTGCAAACTATTCAACACAGTCAGAGTTAATTCTGGGGTTTATTATTGTTCGTTTAAGATGTCTATGGATGAAGTTTGTGAAACGGTTGGGATTTCGTTTTTCCAAAAATACACATTTGTTTTTCCTTTGGTAAAAGTGTTTTTCTAGGTCTTGTAAATTTGTAATTATTTTTTAAAATTTTGATCTCTTACATGTATATTTGTAAAAACCATTCAGGCTGAAACACTTGAAAGCCGCTCCAATCCCAACTGGAGTCGGTCATTGTGTTTTCCAGTCCGCTCACACTCATTCTGGTTTACAGCACCTGTGGGGTCTTTGTTTTTAGGCGGATTGTGCCTTTAACCCCTGCAGACAGAGCGAGGATTGTGAGGCCTGGTGGCTTCGTCTACGCTAAGGTTCCATTACTGCGGTCCAGCTCGCTGTGTGCTGCATAGCTGCGGTTACACAGCCCTGATGTACACACACACACACACACACACTCACACACACTCACAGACACACAGAGACACACACGCAAACATACTGTAAATGGAAATACTACTAAGTATATGGGGACATACATGCACACACACACACACACACACAGGTGCTCACACACTTGCACAGAAGTGTGTGAGCTCAGTCGTCTCACGTTACAATCCCAAATGATGCCTCCTTCCTTTCTCTCTTTCTCAGTTGTTGTTGGGTGAGAGATATAAAGTTCAATGAGCGGGCAGAAGGGGCAGCCCTAAGAGTGTGTATGTGTTGTTGTGTGTTTGTGTGTGTGCAACAGTGTTAGCATTCAAGGCAGGACCCTCTAAGAACAATTCTTCTCTCACAGCTTCTCTCCATTTTTCCTGCATATCGCCTATATTTCATTTATTGATTTATAATTATGTTGGCAGAACGTTATTATTATTGTCTTAGTACAAAGGTTATTTTACCTTATTATATAATCATTACGAGCCCTTTTCCTTTTTTAAAAATGTTTTAAATGATTTATTTTATGACTAAATAGCCTATAATCTCATTAAATCTATAAAATACAACAAAAATAAATTCATAAAAATGAATAATAATAATTTATTTAAAAAAAAATATATATATATACATATATATATATGTGTATATATATAAAATACAACAAAAATAAATTCACAATAATGAATAATAATAATATCTATACATATATATACATTATTATTATCAATTATTATGAATTTATTTCTGTTGTATTTTTATTGTATCATTTATTTATTTTCACCTTTTTAAATTGTAATTTGCTTTTACTTTAATTCCTCTACCTCGATCTCCCTTCGCTTGAATCCTCGTATTCTCTTCTTCCTCGTTCACAGCCGCCCCTCCGCCTCCTCCTCGTGTATTTTTATCTCCCTCCGGTCAGAATCCGCTCTGCCACCCACTGATCCCTCACACATAAATCCAAAATGTTCAAATGTTTGCTTTTATTAGCTAAAACTCTCTTCCCTCTCATTCCTTTCCTCTCCATCCCTTCCTCACCTCCTCCTCTTGTTCAGATTAGCAGGCGGTGCTGGCAGCCCCTTCGTTCACCCTGAGAACACGCTGCTCCCTCCTCCAGCTCTGCTGCCCGGGCCGAGTTCAGTGTTAAGGTCTCTTTTTCAGGGATTGAATGTGAGCGTAAGGGTCAGAGCGACTCTGGCAGGAGCCAAACTGTGATGGCGTGGTGACCCAGGAGCATGGTCTGATTCCACAGAGGAGCTACTGTGGCGCAATCCGCTCAAAGAGTTGATGCTGGTTCTGATAGGAAGGTGTCAGGAGCTCTCTTGGTTAGCGTTCGGGTAATTGGTACACTATTAGGAATAACTTATGGCCCACATTTGCAACAATATTAAGCTGGTCCACGGAGCAAAGGTTGGGAACTCCTGGCCTAGTGAGTCTGGACATGTAGCCAAGACCCAGAACCAGAACAGGCTAAACAAAGGGTTGAAATATATGGTGAGAGTACTTGAGCCTGGATGCAAAAGCCCTTTGTGCCACCGGCCCCCCTTCGGTGTGCAGCTACGTTCAGGTCCTAACGAACAGGAACAGACCAAAACGGACTTTCATGTCAATCAGAAATTTGCTGAAAGCGTGTGTTTTTTAACAAACACAACCGAGTGTTTCCAGCTCACGTTTGAGCCGAATCTGATATCAGTGTGAACCTATCTGAACCAGGACTTCACTTTAAAAAAAAAAACATTACAGGGGGCAACAGAAAACGTCATTGTTACGCCACCTCATTAGAAGATTGTTCTTTGAAATAAATGGTTTCTTAAGTGCGGTGATAGCGGTACAGCGGTGAGGTGACTGTCAGCCATCTTTGTAAGGCGAAGGCCAGAAATGTGTGAGTGTGATTGAAGCGTTCTCTCAAGCATTTATTACATTTTTAACCACGTCTCCCCGTTGTCGTTTTTGTGATCCTCCATATTTGACTTTGACCACCTTGCTGACTAAATATTGCTGTGAGAGTTCTCAGACTGGTGACTGGTGACACTACCCTCATGTAGGAATCGGAGTGGGGAACCTCAAGGGGACTGCAGATGAAAACTAGCCTAATGCTAACTCTGGTACAATCCATCAACTGGTATCATGGAAGGGTCTCAGCTGGGTCTTCTTTCCTATGAGCTAATTCTGTTAACATGGAATATTTTATTTCTGATTCAGTTTTTCTTCTGATTTCGGGGGATTTGAGTCCCTACAATCTGATAATGTGAATATTCTTATATTTTATGCATCCGATTTGTTTCCAGTGCGACATGAATAAGAATGGTCTCACTGGATTTCGTGTGTCTTTTTGCATAATAAACATGTTCTGAGTCATCAGTACAGTGGTTCTGTACTGGTGCTAGAGCCAGTTCAGAATTGATTAAACGGGAGAAACTACTCTGAACCCGTTTGGTTTTCTACTGGCTGGAGAGGCATTAGAGCCACGTCATTGTACTGGTCAAAAAACCGGACTTCTAAAGAGCATTTTAGTCCTACTGACCACGTTACCCTTTACACCATTGCCAGAACTCAACCATCTCCCTCCATCATACCTGAGGAACATTAAAGAAGCCATTTGGAGCAAACTGTCCTATTATTTTGTTAAAGTTAACGTCGACATGTGGACTCCAGGGCCAGGAATGGAACCAACTGTTCCACCTCCTCAGGCACAACCATCCATGTCAAAGATCGACTTTGTCTTCGAAACGCCTAGTTTGTTTTGCAGTTCTGTCGAGGACCACAGTGGAAACAGACACTTTGTCTCCTCAGCAGACCATTGTTGTTTGTTGTCTTCAGTTGTTTTGTCTAGAGAACTCTACATTATCTGTATTTATAAAAGTGGCGGTCACAACGTTTGGTTCAGTAGCCACTCCAGAAAGGTTTTGGTTCCTGTCTGGCACCAGTTCTCTTGGTGGACAGCCTGTTCTTTGGCTGTGGAGATACAAAGAACTGGGTGCAAATTAAGCTCTGGCTCTGGAAATGTCTTGTTGGAAAAGTGGTACGTTTGCAGTTCAGACTGTTAGATTTGGGCCATATTTGGCCGCGGTGTGAACTTACTGTCATCTATATCAGGAACTGCTGAAGTACAAAGCTGTTTATAGCAGGTTCTAGCACAAAACTCTGAACATGACCCCTTAAGGAGCAGGTCAGTTCAGCACCAGTTAAACGGCACCACCTCACCCACCCATTGATCTTTTTGTAGATAAACCCTGTTGTTTTGGATCCATAGAAAATACTATGTTGGGTTTGTTTTTAAATATAGAGCATCACCAGAGGCCTGCATGTTGTTTGTTGAGTTCCACACTGTGCGTCTGTTCTCTTGCGGCGGTGCGTAAGCGTCAGGGTATTAGCTGGGGTCCAGGGGTGAGTGCTTAGAGAGTTTTGAACAACCATAATCTCCCCCTCTATAATGTGCCCAGGTCAGGGGCCAACCCTCTCTCTCTCTCTCCATTCTCCTTGTTTTTTGGCTGAACTATCCAAAGCCCCTTTCCGTTAATCCATCCTTTTTGAAATCTGCAGCCTTCCCATCTCCCCGCCTCCTCTGACACGCTCGGCGCTCGCTTTCTCTCGTTCCCCTTTTGGCGCTTTCTCATTTTCTCCCCCTCCTTCTCCCCCTCCATTCTTTATCCCTCCTCCTCCCTTTATCCTTCCTTCTTTCCTTCCCCTCACCCTACCTTGCCTCTCGTGTTCAGCCTCCGCTGCTGATGGCGCAGTGTGACCGCAAAGGGACGGGGTTCATTGTCGAGTCAAGGACCCGTCGCTCCATTCAAACACACAGACATCTAAAATCTCACACACTGGTTCCTTGGTATCTCTGGCACCGGCTGAATGATTGACAGCTGAAAAGAAGGAAGGAATTCCCTCACAGCCTTTGACCTCGTTCCGTCTCTCTGCCGCCGCTTCTGCTTTCTCACTTTTTTTTTCTTTTTAACCTTGATTTTGGTCGTTACCTTCAAGATTTACCTTTATCACACATTTTTGCGTAAATATCGCAACCAAAACATGAATTCTTATTCATGAAATGAGTTTAAATTGTTGATTTTCTGCCACGTTGCAAATTCCGTATATTTTGTCTTCATATTTCTGCCTTTCCTATTTATGGGATCTGTTTTCTCTCACTGTGAGGGGCGGAAAACACTCAACGCAACATGTTTAGTTTTTGCAAATTTTTCCTCAAAAAATAAACATGTCAGACCAAATTGTTGGCAAAATGTCGATCCCTTCTATCACTTTTCTGAAATGAAGATTTTTCTCTATATCATCTTGTATGATGTACAACATATCACAATTAAAACCGTCATCATACCTCCAACATATCCTCAAATACCGTCCTTCTGTCCTTGTCTCTGATGTTTTGTTGGTGAGTCTTGACTTTTGTGATGTATTATATTATGACTATTACTATTACTATTAGTTACTATTACTATTATTACTATCAGTCATTAATATCCATTTATCCGGTAGAAACAATGTTTTCTTCATGTGTATACTGTCTCCGGGGTTGAATGACAATAAAGGTGATGTTGAGTCGAGTTAAATAGGATGGGCAGCAACAAAAGGACTTCTGTTAAGTAACGGAAGAGGCTGCTAGTTACCGATTGTTGTTACATACAAATCTGAGCTGGATAATCATGTCCGAATAAGATCCAGCATGCTGGAGTCTGAATTATACGTGAATGCATTTATAGTCGTGTGACTGAGGCGAAGGACACGGACCGGTATCCATTTATCAGAACATTGGATCCTAGACTGTCTACATGTTGTATTATGCTTCAGCAAGATTCTGAACTCCAACTTAAAAGATGTGTGAAATGCAGAGAACAAATTTATCTCCGTTGTACAACTGTATAATTGTATGTGACGATAGAGGCTTTGTGTTTCTTCAAAGGATCCCAGTTGCGTCGAGTGTTCTCCGCCCCCCACAGTAAGAGAAAACAGATCCCATAAATAGGAAAGGCAGCAATATGAGGACAGAATATGCGGAATTTGAAACGTGGCAGAAAATCAACAATTTCAACTCATTTCATGATTAACAATTCATGTTTTGGTTGCGAATGATCGCATATGTTGTGTCTCGTTTTCTATGATTTCTTGTGTTTGGACCCCATGGACATCGGCCTCTACATTTGTGGCAGAGAATGTAAAATAAATGAATAAACAGATGAGTTCCCTGGAAAAATCAACGCAAAGAGCCAAATAATGGGGTCAGAATAAGATTCAGCGGGTTGGACAAAGAATCTAAATGAATAGTGGATGTGTTTATATTCCTGTAAAATATTCCAAAAGAAGAATTTAGAGGCTTTGGGTGCCATTAAGCTCAGTGGGTGGAGCGGGTGCCCCATGTACGGAGTTGTGTTGAGGATTTCCCGCCTCTCTCCCCTGTTTCCCTATCTGTCCGGTAGACCTTTACAAAATAAATGCAAGAAAGGCCCATCGAATAAATAAAAAAAAAGAAGCTTCTATCTGAAAATCGACACATGCATCATGCATTCGATGCATGCCTGCCTTTTATGCACACTTCCTTGTCCGTACCAAGTAGGAACAAGGGTTAGCAGAGGATCCCTCCAACATTTACAACACTTTCGACAATTTATAGGCTGCAAACGTCAGCCATAAAAAGCTCTTCATCGTCCTTTTCTCTGAACTCACGCTCATGGCAGTAAATGTCATTTAGTTCCTGCTACTTTTTCCCATCAGCGTCTGTTTCTCCCTCGCTTCTAGAAAAACCTCTGAGCAGTCACCCCAATATTTCCACTCACACACACACACACACACTCTTGCTGTCCCCCCAGCTAGCCTCTGTGTGTGTGTGTGTGTGTGTGTGTGTGTGTGTGTGCTGGTTGAGTCGCGGCGTTGATCTGAGTAAACATAATTAGCTGTGTTTTTTTGTCTTGCCCTAATAAAAGAGTCATTTGTTGGACATTTCCACTGCGCTACAAAGAGGACATTTATAAGCCCGGGCCCAGGTTCACCCCCAGGCCAACCTCAACAGAACAGACGGGGGTATTTTTAGCACGTCCTGCGCGCTAGCTAGCTCTGCTCGGACAGTGTGTGTGTTTGCAAGAGAGAGAGAGGTGTGTGTTTGTAGAGGGAGAGAGAGAGAGAGAGAGAGAACAGGGAGATTTCATGAGATTTTCTATGATTGAGGTGGCGTTTGTCAGAGTACGCAAAGAAAGTTGTGTCCGTGGAAAAAACTCACCAACCCCCTCTTTCCATCCTTTATTGAGGTTCTGGTAAAATATAAAAAGAGACTCTGTAGAAGTTGTCCAGACTGTAGACACAGAAGTAAATCTCTGTGCTTCACCATTACTGAGCCTCACTGGTCGGTACGTAACCTTTAACCCTGACATAACCTTTATTTCACCTTTGTTTGGACCTAAATCTCCACCTGAAGCTGTGTGCAGGATTCTAAACAGTGACGGGACTCAACCTGCCTTGTGCTTAAACTGACTGTGGAGTTTCAGTTGAGACAACCAGATGCTGGTTGAAAATGCAGATGACTCTTAGGGAGGCATATTTTATGTTTGCACATTTTTGCAGTGTGGATGTGCAAGAGGAAGACATCATCACCACAACAACCCCGAATGTGAAAGAGCCAGGAAGTTTGCAGATTTTCTCATCCAAGGGTAAATCTGATAGGTGTTTCCATCATCTCCCCTGAACATAGATGAGCTATTTTTAAAATCAAGGTGAGGTTAAATTCTGATCTGAAAAAGACATTTTAAGTGAACATTGCATTGACTACTACCAAGTCTCTCATTGCAATCTTAATTTAAGTTCCACCTGTCCAACATCAGTCTCAACATCTGTCCTTAACCTTCTCTCCAGGGGGTTTAAGTTGCAACAAATAAGAATGAGTTATCTCAAAAAGACGAATTGAGGAGAGTGTTGAGACGATGCAGAACATTTTCCCTCTTGTTTAGTTGATTGAAAGCAGGATTGAAGGTAAAGGGGTCCTGTGGAAAACTAGGGCCATAATGCAGCTTTAATAATCCCAATTTCAGTTTGGTCTGTGGATTTTGTCAAAGGACATCCAAGATTGCATTTAGCGAGTCAAACAAGCCTTGACTTATAGTTTAACAGAGGTTGTGCAGCTATTTCTCTGTCGATGGAGCAAATTGTGCTTTAAAAACGTACAATTATGAGTAGAGGTGTTAAATTATAAAAATAATTGTTCTACAACGACATTACATGATATGAATGAATGATCTTAAGGAATGTTTTCTTGTACTCAACGTCCTGAAGACACTTTTTCATAGACTCGTTTCCTCACTGATTGTCGTTAACGGTCACACGATCCCAGAGAACTTAAGTAAATATCCATAAATGAACAATCAATTTCAATAAAATAAATCATTGTATTAAGAAGTGTTATGTATACGATGTAATGCTGACCCTTGTAAATTGCATATTTTCAGAATAAGGTTAATTAATAAAATGCTTAAAATTCCCCAATACCAAAAGGATTCCATCCACTACTTGTAACCACAGAAACTATATAAATATAATCAAACTATAACCATTTACATAATTAAATAACAACAATCTTAATAGAATATTTATATTTATTTATAGTTTTTTGATTACGCTCCAGAAACGGATGGAAGTCCTTCTCATATCGCTCTCCTCCCTTGCTGCTTCTCCGTGGCGAGGGGATTTAAATGTTATTTAAAGTTAATATTTATTTTAGAAAATCTAGAAAATAATTTACTCTATGTGACTTTTCATTCCTATTCATCAACAACATGAACGTTACCTTTAAAATATATGGTTTCTTTTCTTTTCTTGCTGTTTTATATTTTATTCACATGATTACAAGTTTTAGGTTATTTCTATGAGCGTGATTTTTTTCAGATGAGGGTATTCCAGGGCATAAATGTTCAATACTTCCCCCATGAACTGGAGGCGTTAATGTGGTTTTTTTTTAATTTGAACTCTTTCTCTGATATCCAATTTACAGTGACAAATGAATTAAACTCTTTAAAATGTTCTTTCTTCAATAAGATTCTCTTATGGCGCTGAACACTGAGTATTTACCTTTTTTTTTCTTGAACCACGTCCTCGTCCGGTAAACATTTTCCTCCATTACAGCTGTTAACATTAGCAAAACATTTTTATTTTACCCCGATCAAAGTTATAAGACGTCCGCATTTCGTTTAGCTGGTGCAAAAAAAACAACCTCCAACTGTTTCATCTCGTTTTGCGGCGGTGAAAGTCATGGAGGAATAGTTATTCAGTTATCCAGCAGTATTTTCACAGTCATTCCGCATGTGAGTCTATAAAAGCACCTGATTTGACAAACAATCCTTCCTGCTGGGCTGCAGTTCAACCAGAGACAAACCAGACCACAGCGTCCAAGTTCACTGTGTTGGAAAAACTTTACATGCACACATCATGTTCGGTGCCTCCGCCGCCAGCTTGTCCTCCTCTTAGTTGCTAGGCAACAAATCCACTAAAAAAAAAAAAAGCTTTAGAAGTTTATGCCCGCCAATCATTAAGAGAAACCTCTTTATGGTTTTCAGCTCACATCAGAGTCTGACGCCGTGACCTCAGTGGTAAAATCAGCCCTGATGTTGTGGTGTCAATTTTGGTTTCTGGGTTTTGGTGAAAATAAGCGAGTGTTTGCAGTAGAGGCTCCTGAAGTTTAGAGGGAAAGTGTGTGCAATCAGTACGCGGCTGTGACGCCTGCGTCTCGGCGGCAAGTCTGTGTGTTTCTGTGATGCAAGAGAAGCGTGGCGTCATTAGGTTACAGCTTTTCCATGCAAGCTCCACGAGAACCGGGGGTTACACTCCTCACCTTTTATTCTGAATCCTAACATTTTTTTGATGGGGAATGAGACAGAAAAAACTTCAGTATCCACCCAAAATGTGTGCGAAAAGAAAATAGTGAGAAATGGAAAGAGAAAATGTAAGAAGAGATACACACACACACACACACACACACACACACACACACACACACACAAAAAGAACACAATCGCCTCAATCTGATGCTGTATCATGGAGTGTGAAAGGGAGCCTTGTCTGGCTGCCTGAGGAACTCCCTTCTGTGTGTGTGAGTGTGTCTGTGTATGTGTGTGAGTGTGTGTGTGCAGGCCTGCCAGGCAGACATACTAAACCACTCTACACCCATGTGGCAGCAAAATGTAGCTTGGAAAACAACCCCACTCTTAGACACACACCCCCCTGAGGGCTCCAGAGGCCAGCCGGCGACCTGGTGTGTATGCATGCCACAGGAAAAAGAGGAAGTGTACAGGAGCTGTGAAAACAGTTCAGGTCAACAGTTTCTGCCCAGATAGAGCTGCAGAGAAAGAGATTGAAATCTGCAAATGTGAAGGAAGAAAGGACTTTGATAAGAAAACGTCAACCTCATTGACTTTATTTAGGTAGTTATTTATCCAAAGTCATGTTTAGAAAAGTTCCAATATTGATGCCAATCCTGCAATCAAAGAAGAATTACTGTCTAGTTGTGATTTTGCGTTAGACGTATGTATGGCAGGATAAAGGTGCATCACGAGTGAATCTTGTGCATGGTGTGGATAGATGGCATCGCCTCACAAAAAGGCTGCAGCTCAGGAACAATGACAGCAGCTACAAAGGTGCGGCGCGTCGGGGTGAATGCTAATTAGTAGCACGTTTCATCTGTAAAAGCCGTCTGGCAATCAGAGTTTTCAAAGCAACATGAAATGGCTCGCGGAGCCGCAAAGAGGCTGAAGCATCTGTGCTCAATTTAGGCTCACGGAGAGAAATGCAGAGATGTGAGGAGAGACAGATGAGATGCAGGATTGAGGAGAAAATGTAGGCGAATACGAGAGGCGCATGTGACGGATGCTCTTGACGGTGGTTTGCGAGCGAGATCTTCAGAATATGTGAATTATTTAGGAGACCTTGTTTTCAGTTAGGTCCAGTTACACCTGTCTGTTGTAAAGTTAAAAAGACAAGCTTAAAATAACTACTGACTGCATCAAGAACAAAAGACAGCAGGTACAGACCATTCCAGCTAAAACACGAGTCAAATGTGATCCTGCATAACCTGGGATTACCTTCACTACTAAAGTTACTTTCACACTCGAAAGTCTGAACCAAGATTCGGGTTTTTTGCTCCATTGTATGTGCTTGCTCTGGTAAATATGGTTTAATCACACTTTTCAGAGCCACCTCCTATCCTCTTCATCTACATGTAGACCGCAGGGTCGGGGTTTGAACCACCAACCTTCAGATAAGCAGACAATCATTTTACCTCTGAAGGCACCAAAACAGCTCTATGAAGTCACTCACTGTGTGTTCTTACACCTTTTCAATCAGAACCAGCATGAAACCTTTTAGCAAATTATGCTACGGAGCTCTCCGGTGGGATCATACATCACGGGCTACCATCGTTTCCCACACACATCCAAGAACTTCGGGCATCCATGACACTTTGCTGTTTTTGCCCTGTTTTCCAAATTCTTCCTGCTTCCAAAATCAACTGATATTTGGATCAAAGCCAGAAAGTTTGTCTATTCACATTCTCACAACCAATGAAGGGAAATCACTGAGAGTTCCTACGCACTTTTATGGCAGCTGTAAAGGTGTGCACCCAATAATTGGTCTCTTCAATTTGCTTTCCTTTCTGTGTGCCTGCAGAAGGGGGGAATATAGATAGATAGATACGTAGTCTAACAACATCTCCTGAATGACTGCTGGAGAAAATTTAGCAAAAGTTTCTCACGTGCTTTAATTGGGGGCCTTGAGGCATTTTCACTTTTCTTTATTTAAAAAAAAAAAAACCTTCTCTTTTTAATATCCTAATGTTAACTTTACGTAAAAAAAACCCAACTAATAAAATACTCGCACTTTAAGACTGAACAAACACGGCGAATGTATTTCTGCCTCATAAAACTACGGGACAGTATCAGCTTTTAATCATCAGCTCCGTAAAAAGCATAACACAGAAGTTAGGAGAAGTAACGGATAAAATATGAACAGATGTGGCTAAACATGAACCGCTAACAAAACTTTTCATTTTTACTTCATATTTTCTCTTAAACAGACCTCCAGGTAACTCTTTTTTTTTTTTTTTAGCATATCCCTCATTTAACAGTTCTTGGCGAGCGAGGCAAACTTTTGATTTGATTGTATTAAACGTATCAGGGCTTCACTGCAGGGCTCGGAGCCACAAACAGCACCGTAAACCAGAATCATGGCGAGGACCCGTTTGTAGCTTCACTCGGCTCCTGAGCCACCGCTGGGAGAGGTGTGTCTCCCGCAGGAAGCAAACTACCTGCTAAAATTAGCCTCTGAACACACGCATAATCGTAGGCTTCATGCTCTGAGGAGCTCTCTGTTGCCACACTGTGAGCCCTCCTGTCATCTGAGCCACGTGTGATGTAGATGTTGTTTGATAGAGTTAAATGTTGGACCAAACCGTTACAGCGGTGCTTAATATTTTTTTACAACAGCCTATGCTACACTTGTGCGTGTGTGTACAGTGTGTGTTCATCACGGTCATACATATCTCTTTCCCCAGGAGTAAACTGGGGTCAAACCAGTTAGCGTAGTCACGGCAATTTGCAGTTAGGCCTCTGCGTGTTTGTTTGCTTTGCACATTTTTTTTTTTTAAATGTGAATTTGCAGCTCATGCATGTCTGTTTTCACTGTATGTGTGTGTTTACAGTGTGTGAATGACATGTTTGTGTGTGTGTGTGTGTGTATGCATGTGTGTGTAACACAGTAAACTGCCCTCAGGGTGATATATATTCTTTTCACCCAAACAGCTCATTTACAGTTCTGGGGTCGGCTTCCTTTCGTTCTGCCGTGATCTGGACCATTTAGAGGTCAGCGTCAAAGCTGAACCCAGGTCAGCTCACTAACCGGCTCCAGCTCTGGTCCTCTGGGGTTTACTAACAGCCGGACGGCTCAAAATGAGGCGCAGGGGCCCCGAAATGGGCTGTGTGGCTTCTTCTGGTGTGTCACAAAGGAGGTTTCTATGTCCTCTGAAGCAAAGACCTTTGGGTAACTTTTGAAACCCTTGTTGATGTTGTGTTTCAGTTCTTCGGTTCCTCCTTACCAGCTCTTAATGGTATTCATGGAGTATCCATAGATCCAAGTTTTGCTCTCCATTTCCATTAAAGTATACTCGTGTGCATTTAGGGCAGCTGTAGCTCAAAAGGTTGAGTGGTCATTTCCCAATCTCAAGATCTGCTGTTAGATCCCTGGACTGCCCAGGACTTACCTTCATTAGGAGGGCAAGTTTCTACCCGAGTCAGTTTTTTGGGTTTTGCACGGATTCTTGCCATTTGATTGAATGATGGTGCTCAGGATAGAAACAGTTACTTTTTTTTTGTAACTGCTTATCCTGTTCAGAGGTGCATGGCTGGTACCTATCCCAGATGGCATTGGGCGAAAAGTGGGGTACACACTGGAAGGTTCGCAGAACCAACGCAATGACAACCATTGACACTGCAAATTTGTTCAAAAAGTCAATTTAGAGTCACAGATTCAGATGTACCGCATGTTTTTGGACTATGAGAGGTAGCTGAGGTACCAACACAAAAAGAAAACATGCAAACTCCCCATTGTGTCCCAGGCAGATTTGATTCCTAGAATTTTCTTGCAGTGAGGCAATAGTGCCACGCAATATGCCACCGGGCGGCCCATTTTGTAATGTAATGCAAAGACAAAGAGATACAGTTAAAATGCATTTCCTGATAAGTATATTAGATGGTAAAAAGTCTTGCCATGGATCTTCCGTAGGGCGGAACCATTGGGTCGAGATGTGAATTTGTGCGTGGGTGACCTTTTTTGGTTGCTTCACAGTTATAGATTAACCAATATTTATATTATGATAGTTCAGCCTGTGCAGACATACTCGTTCAACTGAGTGCATTTTAGTTAAAATCAACTGCATTCTTGTGTATAGTAAACAGGGGACCTTTTGATAGATGAAGACAGGTTTTACAGCTGGGATAAGAATTCAGAAAATGAGTTTTTTTCTCATGATAATTTTCTTATGACCATGAGCAAGAAATCACAGGTTCTGCCCTAGCCTGGGGCTTGAATGGTCACAAAATAGTAACGAGCATAAAAATTTGAGAATTTCTGTTGTTTGGGCCTCCAAAATGTCCTCAGAAAAATACAATCCGAAAAGACCCCAACCTGTAGTCACAACAGCTTCATCATGAGCGATCATGTACAAGACCCAAAAGCCAAAAATGGGATTAGGCAACATTTCAGGGAGGCTGAAACTTATCAGTCCTTCTGGATGAGAAATTGTATTTACTGTACTCAATACCTGAACTGAAAATGTTTGGAGAACCTTTGACCTCAACTGTTCATCGTCTGACGTTAAAGTTGAAGTCAGATCGCATCCTAAAGGCACTCTATATCAGTTTTCATTGAATCAACTGGCCATTCTAAACATCTGCACTCTAACAGTTTACTTTTGCTTGGGGAGCTGGGATGATGGGAACATCAGTAACTTTAAGCATGTGGGGTGGGGGGGACTCACCCAAAATGGTCTGTTTGAGCCCCAAACCGCAGAGAGAAGAAGTACTTAGAGCTGGCTATGGAGTAGCCTGTTTCAAATTTATAGCAAGGGTAAAAATCAGTTGTATGAAATTCTGCAAAGCGATATCTCAGAAGATTTTGGTAACTGAGGCATCTTGATGAGCGACGTAATGATGGTTGGCTTGAGAACGAGGGGAATAATGATAAATGTTCATCTACAAATTATGTTCATCGTCATTTTTCTTGAAAATGTCATTGTAGTTCTTATTCCCCAACCAAAAAACAGAGAGATCTAAACAATGACAAGAAACAAATCAGAAGTATGAGATGCTTAAGTAAGTGGGGTCTAAGCTAAACAGCTGAAGAGATGGAGTGTTTGGTGATATCCTCGTAATAATGTTCTCTTCACACGGATGCTTGACATCTCCACACCTTTCAGAAAAATCCTCTCTATACCCATGGCTTCCTTTAAGTCACCGGAATTCTTCATAAAAGCGTCCGTACCTTCCTACCTTTTTCGTCCAACCATTAAATCACTGAAAAATAATACCTGGAACTAGAACTTTGTCGTTTATCTGGATTTTGTTGAAATCAATTAAACTTTTCAGCTTGATCTTCACACTTCCTGTCTGTTCCTCCGTCTAGGGCTCGGGTTTCCATGCCTCCCGGAGGCAGAAGTATGGCAACGTCTTCAAAACTCACCTACTCGGCCGCCCTGTCATCCGGGTTACGGGTTCTGAGAACATCCGCAAGGTGCTGATGGGCGAACACACCCTGGTGACGGTGGACTGGCCTCAAAGCACCGCCACGCTACTGGGACCCAACTCGCTGGCCAACAGCATCGGCGACATCCACCGCAAGAAAAGGAAGGTCAGGAGACATAAATACACACAAATGTCTGATGTAAGGGGTGTCATTTGGGTCTGAGTAGGGGAAAACCGGATGTAACATCCTCCTCTTTTATGAGCACCTCACTTTATGCATTTTCGGAGATCGTAACATGTCAGCATTCTGTTGGAAGATGAGTATTTTCTTCTGAAGGAGTCACGCTGGTAGTCAGACCCAGAATGACAAACATAAGACTTCTTACAAAGGTTTCAGCGGCATCTAGTGGTTTGGTTGCAGAGAGAGTTAAACACACCTTTCCAACCTCCAACTTCATCTACAACAGCTACCAAAGATCAATCCCTAGACCCAATAAGGGATTTGGCCTTTTTTGGACTACTGCTGAAACATGGGGCATTCTGTGGATTAAGATTCTGTAGATATGAAACTTTCTTTAAGGCCCTTGTGTGAAACCCTTAGCTTCTTTGACCATAAGGTATTTGGATCAAGTTTAAGGATAAGCTCTACCTATTTTAAACTCATGAAAAGAACAGGGATATATTTTTGCTTGCATAGAAAAAAAAAGCTGTCAGCCTTTCTGGTAAATGTAGTGGATGAGACGTTTAATGCTGAACCCGTCTCTCCATTTATTAAGCAAAATCTTATAAAACCTTTTACTGTTTAGACTCTTGAATGGGACGTTCCTTTAGGATTTCATCACCTGAAGTAACTTGTGTCTTGACCACAATGTTAGCATGTCAGAAGTCAAAATAAAAAACATAGTCAAATGACCAAATGTTTATTTCAAACCTCTCTCTACTAATTTGAAAATCGGGCCAAATTTGCTCTTTAACAATATCTTCTACATCTGGATGAGCTGCATAAAGGTACCCGCTGTGTAAGGTACCTTCAATATGAGACTGTAAAGCACAAGAGTACCTTCTGCTTCTGGAAAAGATGCACAATGGTGCTTGGTGTTTGGACACAAGGGCACTTTATGGTTCTGGATGAGATGTTCAATGGTATCAACTGTTTTAGGATCAGAGGCCAAAGGGTAACTTCTGTCAACAGAGGTAAAGGTACCGTCATCCATCTCGCTGAGAGCTATTAAGGTACTCTCTGCTTCTGGATGCAAAGGTACCGTCTGTGTCGGGTTGGGACGCCCAAGAGGAAGAGACAGACAACCCTTGATGAAAGGGTCTCTAGAGAGTAGAGACGGATCTGGACTCATTTCTCCCCAACCCTAACCCTAACAGCCTGTCTCTCTATCTAAAGGTTAAACATGATCTGTCTCCCACCCTAACAAAGTTGTTTTTGTGCCGAAACCTAACCAGAAACATACAATACCAACATTTATTCTCGTTATTAGGTCAATTGCGAACCAGATGCTATTTTGGAACATTTCACTAACAGATGTATTTCAAACATGAAAATCAGCAACAGATGTCTGGTCTGAAAGAAGACACTTAAAGGAGGGTTTAGACAGGTAAACAGAAAAGCCACCGAGAGAGCTGCTGCACAATGAGGAAGGTGGGACTCCCTCTTCCACACAAACAGAGAGTATCAGTGTAAGGCTATCCCATCCTCTCAAGCTTATCAGTAGTGTCTTGGCTCCTGAAGCGTGAGAACCACCCCTCCATCACTCTTTCCTCTCCTCCACTCATCCACAGTCAGGTCCAAACCAATCAGTCCTTGACTACCTCTCTTTTTTTCTCATCCTTTCTTAATTTTCTCTCTTTCTATTTTGTCTATTTCACATTCCATCTTTCCATACTTCCTCTCCCACTTTCTCTTCTGTGCCAGGACCATTTCAGGTAATCAGCCACTTACCTCTCCCCCCTATTATCCCCTTATCCCCGTGGGCACATACCTTCCCTCTCTCTAGAGTGTTTTCCTGTAAATCAGTATTTAGTTTTCTCTCCCTGGATGCTCCACGGAGGAGAAGAGGAGGAAGAAGGAGATTTTTTTTTTTATACAAAGGTGGGGTCAAGTTTCGTTACCGCAGTGCCGCGGGACAGTAAGGGGTCGGCTGGGTCTAATCTAGGCTCCGATCCCCTCTCCTCTCCCTGGAGAACCCCGCACTAACCTCATGTAATGGCCCCTGATTAGGAAGGCTGCCTCCAACACAGCACAAAGACGGGCTTTCTGTGGCGGCCCAACACATACACACTCACACACACATGCACACATATAACAGTACACAAAAGCGTATGTGCCCACACTCCTGAACATTCCCCTGCTCCCAACACAAACAGCCAGATACAGAGAATGAGGTCAGTAGTTTCTTCTAGCTGCAATGTCATACCTGCTGCCATACTGTCCATGACCTCTGACCTTCATAGGGAGGCAAAGGGAAATAAGTTTCCCCTATAAATATCAATTGTTGAAGTAGCTTACCTGGATTTTTAAAGTCTTGGGTCCAATATCAGACCTTCCTTTATCACCTGTTGATGGAAAGTTTAGAAGATAAGCCAATGCCGATGGAACACCTGCTAAACCAAAGACCATTTCTACAATATACCGGATAACCACTGATAATTACGATTTATAAAAACAATAATTTTTCGCTCCTATAGCAGGGAGTGAAAATCTCAATCAAAAAAACTATTTGATTTTCACTCGTAACTATTTCAGCGTTCATTAAATACATGGTGACATCATCTGCTGCACTCACACACCCACCCCGACACAAACGCAAAGGTAAATTAACCAATAAACTTCCTTCAAGTTGATGGGATGCGTGTCTTTGGTCGTCATCTTTGCGATGAGGACTGCTGTTTGCTCTGCACGTTTAACATCAACCTTACTTCGTCAGCCACCATGGCCTGATGAACTGAAGGTGGACCCTCTTCTATCAAATCAAATCAAATTTTAGATAAATAGCGCCAATTCATAACAGATGTTATCTCAAGGTACTTTTCAAAAGGAGCAGGTATAGAAAGATCTCTTATCCATTATACTCTACTGGTGTCTTTCCTCCTCATTTTTCTGTTGAATGAGTTCCACTCCGAACTTCTTGACGTCTGTTTCGTTTCTCGGCTGTTGCTGTACAGTCATACTTATTCCCCACCATTACTACGGTTGCAATCAGCCTGTAGCTGAATTACCATCACCTGCTGCTGGTGGCGCCACATTACTTCTAAGCACTGGTGAAAACGAGGGGAGTTTTTAGAGCAAAACGATATTAATTTGAATATTATAAAATCAATACCCAGCCCTCAATTCAAGATCCAAACTTTCAAAGTTGTCTCCTGGGGAAAGTTTCTGAAGATACCACAGACTACATTCCCATTCTTATCTGACATCATGATGGTAAGGCTCAAATCTCAGTCTGCCATTCTCATAGTCTTATAAATACAGGATATTTGAAAAATCATCATTACTTCACCGCGTCCTAATACACAACCAACTTAAACAGAGCAGATGGAGACCATCCTCAAACTATGACTATGTAGCAATAGTCTCAAATAATAATTCCTATTCTATATAACTTGTCCAAGCTATTTCTGTTTAGCTTCCTGTAGCTTCACAAGGCTAGCAGTCTTGTTTAACATGATGAGCGGAGGAATCGAGTCAGTAGGATTACATAAAGGGTCAGCAGACAGAGACAGCAGTGAGAAAGAGAGTGGCGAGGAGGACAGAGAGGTCAGCTGGACAGTCTTCAAGGCTTATGTAGGCGTGTGTGTGTGTGTGTGTGTGTGTGTGCGTGGGTTGGCGGCGCTCCCTCCTGTTTTCTGGCTAATAAAACTAAGTCAACAGACAGAAGCGAAACAACATCAACTGAGAGAAAGAATGAGTGACTGGCTTACGGTCTGACCCACTGGACCAGAACTGTTCCTCTGTGTGCGTGCGCGTGTGTGTGTGTGTTGGCCTTCCTTGTGGTTTTCGTATGGAAAAACAATCTTCACACAGCACATTAGCCTTTGGTGGATCAACAGAGCCAGCCAGTTTCCATATAACCCAGTGTTAAGCTAGGAAAGTAACTGCCTCAAAGAGCAGCAGCATGGTTTTCTTTTTACAGACCAATCAGGGCCCGGCGGGGTGTCCACATCATCCCTGTCTGTAAGCAACATCAAACACACTCGATCTTTTCCTTCGCCATGTCAAGGCTTGCCTCTCTCTTTCCTGTAGGCTTGTGGACCAGTGATCATTTTGAAAGCTATTTTCTACATCTAGTCTTTTAGTCTACTATGTTGCAGAAGGTGTTGTTTCATCCCCTCAGGGCTCTTTAACAGCTACCTCGTTTGGTCCGGTCTTTTGGACTTTTGGACTTTGAACAAAGAGACGAAAAAACACAAAAACTGCATGATCTTTCCCCGACTTTAGCAGTACTATAGTTGCCATGCACAAATAAGAATTCTTGGGTGCTTTCACGCCTCCTTTTTATTCCGACTTAAAAGCTGTCCAGTTTGATCAGGGCCAAAATCTTGGCTTTGAAACCTCCCCCAGATCAACGTTCTGATCAAACAGTCAGACTTTGGTCTGACAGAACGGGTGGTCCCAGTCTGGACCGAAATTAAACTTTTGGTTTGGTTTGTTCATGGTGTGCAAGCACATATTATGTCGGTTCAGACCTTCAGACCAATTGGAGGATTTTACAGAAGGCTACTGTCACCAACGAACCCGAGACACAAACAACAGGGAGGAAGACGAGCTCATGGGGAGAGCAAGAGATGAGCTATTTAAGATCATCTGGCAAGGCTTACATTTTTTAAGCTCCGTGTCCATGACGAGTTTGATTTTTATATTCCACCAAGCTTCCCTTCATTGTCACCATGTTTGATGTGTGTCCCATTCCATTCCTTTACCTTGTTGACTTGAATTGCTTTTAGTAAAAAAGGTCTGGTCAGATACCGTCACCTAAAGGAATACCTCCAGGAACGTATTCTGATAACTGAAAGCTAGCCGGCTGGACTTCTTAACTATTTTAAGTCTGATAATCGGTTGAGATTCTTTCACCTCCCAGACCTCTAATCGTTGTTTTCACCAGCTCAAACAAACGTGAGACTCTGACCTCCAGCTATGCTGAGGGAAACTTTAGAGAGAACCAGCTACTGGATGGTTCCTACGGTCTTTACCCCAGACGCAGGTTGGACCACTTATTTAATTATCAGGTCCACCGCGGGCATCCACCAGACTTTCATCAGGCTTCACCCTGTCGAGGCAAAGTTCACCTTCTATTGATAATAATTATATCGCCCGCATTCACCCACGTCCCCTATGAAGCCGGCAAGATGGGCCGAAACCCAGAGTCTTTATTCAGTCCCCTTCGCAAACATGATTCCTGCATATGCCAACCAGTAAATAGAATATTTGGAATCGTAAATTAAGAAGAAGATTCTTTAATATGTTGTCTCCTCTTCTTGTGCACAAACATACGGAGAGGTTTTGGTTGAGCCTTGTAACTCTTGGTGCTGTTGCTTTCATTCTCTGCCTTAAATAAGAATTCTAATGTTCTGACAGAGGTTTCCTCTGGGCTCTTAGTCTCTTATTCTTGAAGACAAATGTCTTTGTTTGTACATCAAAATAGCATATCGCTGGATAAAAACAGGAGTTTCTTAATAAGCTAATCTGCATCTTATATGGATTTTATGAAACGTTACTATTACCTTGACAGGATGCTTAAAGCCTTAAAAAAGAAATCTCTTTTAAGTCAGACTTATTTGACACCTCTCACATAAAAGAAGTGATTTGATTCATTGCTTATATGAAAACCTTCATTTTTAGCCACTATACGTTTCACTTCAGTTAGAAAACATAGTCTTAGTCTTACAGTAAGTCACTGCAATTTGATTAGATGAGGGACATCGACACCTGAGTGGGATAAAACTTCCATGTACAGAAGTAGAACATTTCACTTCTGGCTCCTTCAACCATATAACATAATAAAGAAAATAAATGATTATGTCTTTCCAATTAATATGAACTTAGACCAAACCCAGTAGCTGTGCTGTAGAAAACGGCATCAAATGTCCTCAATCCCTCCATTAGTAGATTTAGGAAAGGTAGGAAACACAGAGGATAGAGAGTGGAATAAAAGAGGGATTGAAAGTGTCACTTAAAAACTATTTAGTTTCCTCTCCTCCTCTTTCGGTGCTGTGCTGCTCTGCACGCAGCCCCTCGTGTCTCCGCTTGTGAGACGGTGAAACAGTTTCCAGTGTTTCTGCTCATCACCAGTAGAGGGCACTGAGCAGTCTGACTCAGCTGAAGCCCATTCTGTGCGTCTCCTCCTGTCTGAACTAACAGCATCTCGGGTCACATTCTGCTGAGTTTAAACGTTAAGGTTTTCTTTTATATCGAAGTGAAAACAAATGCACAATTATGCACATCATCATGTTCTGCAAAGCCAAATGGCTGTGCAGTGCATTGTAGTATTCTAATTTGGGATCTATTGTGTGAAAAAAGGCCAGATGTGGTCATCATTGTGCACTCAGGAGTCATTGGAGGGAAAATTATCTACAAGGTATTGCAGAAATGCAAGTAGAAAAATTCAATCAGAGAAGAAAAACTTCAATCAGATGTTAAATACTGTACATAAATCAAACCATCAAAAAAAAGATTATTTAAGATAAAATCACAATATCACATAAATAATGTATATTATCAAAAATAATATTAATATTATTTTTAGTTTTTCAACTATTTTGATTTGTATGGACATTTTAACAAAACATTCGCTTTTCATATGAGAAAGTAACAATTTAATTTGGACATTTTCAAATTTAATTGGCTTTTTCAAATGTGAACCGAAATTTCGACGTCTGCATTTTTAAGATGTCAAAAGGTCACATGCAAAGTGGTTATTTTTAGAAATTGGCAATATTGGCTTTCTGGTGCGGTGGCTGTAGTTCAGTGGGTAGAGCAGCCATTCCCCATCGGTTTATTCACAGGTTGTTGGTTCAAGCCCCAGGAGTCTTCATGTCAAAGGGTCCCTGAGCAAGACTCAAACCCTATCTTCTTCCTGGGCGCTGCAGATAGCCACCCACTGCACCTTAGGGAAGGGTTAAATGTAGGGAACTGATTCACTACATTGTATGTGACAATAAAGACTTCAATCAATCAATCTTTATTCATATAGCGCCAATTCACAACAACAGTTGTCTGAAGGTGCTTTCCAGAAAGAGCAGGTCCAGACCAAACTCTTTATATAATTATCTACAGGACCCAACTAATTCCTCCTTGAGCAGCACTTGGCGACAATGGCAAGAAAAAACTGCCCTTTAACGGGCAGAAACCTCGAGCACTTCTTCTTCTTCTTCTTTTCATCACATTCCCCATATGAAAATTACATTTTCAAATGCGAATTCTATCCACTATGGATTAAAACCTCCACATGTGTAAACCAATAATGATACATGAAATTTGCTTCTTCACATTCCAACTTTTCATATTTCTTCATATGTGATGTTAATGATGATGATGATGATACAAAAGTTTCACCTTTAAAAGTGTGAAAATCACAGTTTTACATGTGACTTGAATGTTTTCACGTATGAACTAAAATTTTAACTCAAAAATAAAACAAAGCCACAACTTAACTCTACATATTTAAAAACCATTTGCTTTCTCCACATATTTTCCCTTTTGAGAGAACATGTGCATTTGGACATAAAATGCCTTGAAGTCACCTTAAAAGACAATATCCTACAGGAATTCGTTTCACTGTTGGCGTTAACATACTGTAAGACAAATCGCCACGTCACACCTGCTCCGTCTGACCTTTACGACTGAAGCGCTTAAACTGGACGACGTGCCGATCCCTCTCTAATCTGACATGATGATAGACATGGGGGAAGACGTATGAGCTGCTGGTTGGACTAATAGGAAAAGAGAGAGAGGAATAAAAGGTAAAAAAGGATGAAGGGGCTGGGAGAGACGGGAAGAGGTGGGAGTAAAGGGAGAGAGAGGGAGGGAAAAGGAGGGCAGGGAGAAGAATAAAGGAGTCTTTACATGTCGTGGAACCAGCAGCCCGCAGCACTTTCATATAATTTAAGACATATGGACGTTATTAGGACGGCCGTGTCTGTGACTGCGTGTGTAGTGTGTGTGTGTGTGTGTGTAGTTTGTTTCTGCAGGCTACAGAAGACAGTCACGTTTTTGTGGTGCAGCGAAATGACGGTTGCACTGAACAATCTTCACCACCACCACTGACACCCCCGTCCTATGTCAGACCTGCAACCTCCCAGAGTGATGCTGCATAAAAAAGTATTTGATACCATGCTAGTGTGTGTGTGAGTGTGTATGTGCGTGTTTGACCTGTAGTTACCTCTCGAAGGCTGCAGTCTGCTTGCACACACACGACACACTAACTCACTAGTCCTACAGTAGCTAAACCCCGCTCTGTGTGTGTGTGTGTGTGTAGAAAGAGGAGAGGTACTCACCCAAATTGACCAATTTTGCATAATCCAGTGCAGACGGGTTAAATAGCTAAATTACCAATGTTACACAACCTCTTTTGGCTTTAATATTTTGTTAAGACACCATTTTTCATTCTTAACATCACAGTGAATATCGATCACAAGTGAGCGGACCGCTGGTTGGCTCACAGATGAAGAGGTTACATTTACGCTTCTTTTTTGCGGGTTTGTTAGAAGGATTGCGCAAAAACTACTGAACGGATTTTCATGAAAATTGATGGGAGGTGGTTCGTATGCTATAGTGGTTTCAGTTAGAGTTTGGATTTAGGATTGTTTTACCTCCAAACATCAGGTTATGTTTTATGCATCTCCATTTGTTTGTTGGTTTACAGAAAGGATTTACATAAAACTTGAAGTGATCAAATTTTGGTCCAGATCCGTACTAAAGAGGTGGATCCAGGATTGTTCTACCTCAACCGTGGAGGTTATGTTTTCTCTAGTGTTTGTCTTTCTGATAACTGGAATACACCAAAACGGCAGGAGAGATTTCCACAAAACTTGGTAGAACAGTTGGATGAAATCATAGAATTTTGGAGTATCGATCTGCAGATCAATTCTATGCAAATGATTAGAGTTGATGGGCGGGCTGGGAATATGGCAAGAACCAATTACATTTTGGAGTAGATTCATATTAGAGGAACACTGTTAGATGTGGCATTTCCCCACCACATCTGTCTATTTTGGCTTCAATGTTTTTTATACCACTTCCAAGGGAGGCGGGTATGTTTTTCGCCCGCGTCCATCCGCCTGTCCGTCTGGCTGTGAACAAGATTATGCAAAGCTCAATGGACGTATTTGAACCTGCACTTTTGCCTGGTTCCTTTGATGTTTTATACTGGAGAGAAACAGGAAATGATGAAACAATGTCTGCCTTGATTCCGGTTTGAATTCTGTTAAGTTTCCCAGTAGTTTGTTTTTTATTAATATTCCAAAATAGGGTACTTATAGGGGCAGAATGATTAATCATAAGATTCTCATTTTGATCTAATTTCTGAAGTACAATTACTCCACAGCATTTTAATTCATAGCATAAGCTGCAGCGAAGCTAGCGAGATGCGCGCTGAACCTTCGAGAGGGTGGCTCTATGGGTATTGTGGGAGTTGGGATTTGTTGCTACGTGCGTAGCCACAGCTGCATGCTTGCCAGCCCCCGTCCTGTTAGAAGTGTATTTTTTTTTGACACTATGAACCACTCAGTTGTAAGGTTTTGTATTTATTCTGGATTTAAAAAAATAAAGTGCCAGTTGTCTGCTTCAGAGTTGGTCCAGACAGCAACTCACTTAGTTCTGGCAAAGCCAGTTTGCCAGAACTTAGTTAGCTGGTTTGGGAGCTGAGAGGCCAGAGAACTAACATCATGTAGCAGAAGCAGAAACAGGGTTGGTCTGCATGGACTAAAGCAGACAGTAGTTAACACTTCAGTGCCCGCAAACATCTATCTTAGTGACACACATGCGGCGCGGGGTGCTTTTAAAATACATGTCCAGAACCAATGCTATGTGAAGTATATCTTGGCCAGAATTGTGATCTCAATTCTAACCCCCCCTAAAAAAAATCCGTAATTCTAAATTTAGCCAGAATAATCCAGTCCTAGCAGGAAACTGGGCTGCATCATTCCTCTATGTTCAATCCAAATTCATAATAGTCTCAGAAAAAGATCATGTCATAATACAAAAAGAATTGAGCAAAGTTAATCATACAATAACCTCAGAACTACCAACACTGTCTGCTCAACAAACCACGACTGCCTTGTGTTGCATCTCAGACTGTTGTGAGGTCAGATAGTGGGTGTAATCTTCTCATAGTGGAGATTAGGTCAGGTAAGCTATCTGCAACCAGAAACACCAAAATGCGGCACTAAACACTCCTTAAAACACACTGTATATATATATATATATATATATATATATATAAATATATATATAGCAGTAGAGTGTATACACACAATTCAGTCATGCACACAGCTCAGCAGACTATTGTTCATTCATTCTGTGGGCGACAGAGGGAGGGTAAGTGTGGTTTGGACGGATGATGAGAAAGAGAGGGAAGAGGGCAACAGAAAACAAATGAGCAAAGTGAGGTAGAGGATGAAATTAAAGTGCCCAACCGATGGTTTGGTGGCTAAAACATAGACCCCAGAAACCACTGGCCCGGACTCAAATCCCACTAGAAGCTGCTTTCTTCCCACTCAGACTGTGTAACGTCTCAAAGAAAACAAGTAACCAGTGTAAACATATGAAAAACATTCAGAATACACAATAATGTAGGTCTTTGTGCTCACTTAAGAGGCTCTAAATGCAAACCCCCTAAGACGGTGTCATTTGGACGGATGCCAATTTGAAGAAACAGTTAACCCAAATATGAAAAAACATGGAGTCATTATCTCCTCAAAACTGGGCAGATGGAACCTTGTGTGAAGTTTCTTAGTCCAAAAAACACATCTGGAGCTTCACAGCAAAACGTGTCACCTAAGCCTTCCTCATATAGTTTCTAGCATTATGTGGTCCAAGTGTCCAGAAGCTCTGAGATCACAAATTTATTTTAAACCACTTCAGTTTCCATCTTTTTTGAGGTGATATATTCACATCAGAGATTGTTTTATTCATCTAGTCTAGCTGAGCATGTACAGATATATAAGGTAAAACATCCTCCTCAAGACCTTCTGGTGATGAGACAAAAAGCCATACACATCACTATTTCCCGGTTTTCTGAAACCTCCTCTGACTGTCCTCAAAGGAGCTAGAATCCATCTTTTTTTAGATGTATAGATGTTGATAATTAATCATTATCTATAAGCCTGTTCATGAGTCAGACATCCAGAAGTTTTCCTGGTTGAACTTCTTTTCCCAAAGACATTTACTGACAAAATTCTTGTTGTCAATTGACGTCCCTGACACCAATTCTTGTTATGAATGGATGTTTAGATTATGTCTTACTAATCAGTCATTTCAGCTGTGTTTCATAAAGTAATTTGGACCTGTTTATACGGAGACCTAGCGGAACCAGCAAATATGAGAAGTTGCTGTCTGAAGGAAAAGGAAAATTGACGATTCATCAAATTTAGAGATAAGTTAGACTTTCTTTTCAATTTGAGACTGACATTGCAGGAGTGAAGCTTCCCTTGGACCAAGAAGTTTGTAAAGAGGAGTTTTAGCACATTGGAAGAGGAGAAGATGAGGTTTATACAGCAGGGAATCATAGCTCGATAGGCTGCAACGAATAAATCAAAAGTTAACTTCAAGAACCACATAAAATACTTTGAGGAAACGCTTTTAATTTTCTGCCAGCATGAGAGAAAGAGAGGACATGAGGCAATTAACTGACAAAAACACAAACCTGATACTTGGTTCAGCATTTCAGGCGTGAAACCGGAGGCAAACCCTCAGAAGTATTTCAACCCAACTTCACATCAGTGTCGAGGCAGGGGAGATAAAGACTGTATTCTAATTGTAGGATGAGCTGATGAGCTTGATAACAGAGTTAACAATATTGCTTATGGCATGTCATGCCATATTGCAACATTTTGTCGTAGTTACAAAAAGCTTACATTGTGTTCAGTATAGTTTTTCTGCGTGGATATAAAAAGTCATAAAATTTACCTATAACTAGTAAAATGAATTGAGAAAAACTAGAGACAGTTAGATTCAGCTATGAGTTTCTCCAAACTAAAAGAGAGAAAGAACTATAGAGCTACAAAAACGTTGGGTAGTAAAAAAGGGGAATCTTATGCAGAGGAAACATACTCAACTCACATATCAACCAGCATTTCCAAACCGAACTCCAGCCTCTCCAAGTGAATGGCAGGGCTAATTGACCAGCCACTGATAATCAGACAGAAGCATTCATGCCTAAAATAAAATTTGCTTGTTCAAATGTTCCAGTCTCATTTCACTGGGAAGGAAATGCAAAACATGTGTACCGCCTGACAATGTGCTGCGTTTCCATCACAACCTCTGAGATTTAATTTGAAGAATTAGCCGGTTCTCTACGGCCCGAACAACACGCTCTTTTAAAAGAGCTCGGCATTTAAAAGTGCTACTGTTATTGTTCATCAGTGAAAACCTGACACCCTGGAGAGCTCTCTGCCCAAACCAGCTCCGACAGGAATCACGGGCTTCTGCTCTAAATTTAGACAGTATTGTAAGTGTTTTGGGGAGAGCGCTAAAGGTTAAGTGCACAAGCTATTCATCCAAATGAAGCAGAGTGTTAGTGACTGATTCATATTCATATAAAAGATCTATTCTAGTCCAATCTGCCAACTTTTCTCTTCTCCAATGCTCTCCGTTTCTAAATTATTCCCAAGGCTGTTTTAAGGGCAGTCCTAGAGGTTAAATCAGATGGAATGTTATTTGTCCAAACAACACTGACGATGGATTCTTAAGAAATACTATGAGCAGCCAGGAAAGACTTAACTCTCCCCCCTCGTCTCCTTTTGCTCTTTCTGTCTGTCATTCGGGTTGTGCTGAGTACAGGGAAATCCTCCACGATATATAAGACTCTGTAAAGACGGAGAGGGAGAGAATTTGGAAACGAGTAAGGAACGGGCATGAGTGAATGGATGAGAGCGAATGCAATGTGGAAAGTCTCATCGAGGTAATAATCACAGGAGAGGAGACGTGGATCCATGGATAGAAAGATATGACAGGAGACAAATAGGAGGGAAATATCTAGGAATTTGCACATGGATTAACTGCGTGAAATATCGGGTGGCCTTTTTATTGCACTGTTTCATCTCCCATTGACAAAATACCGTATGAGCCGTTGTATGGATCTCACCTGTTAGAGAGGGATTGAACGAAAAGACGCAAAAGTAAACAATAAAATGATGTTAATATGTTTAACACTAAAATAAAAGATGGAATCAAATCTGTGGGAGTGTTGCTAAATGTATATATATACATCAGATTCTAGGATCAGAGAGTTAAAATGCTTCATAAATAGCCTGATTGAAAACAAACAATAATCAGTTTGTCCTGCGCCAATGGGGAAATTTTTCCACCAAAGTCTGGGAAACAGACAAATCTGCAAGCTCATGTGTCATTTGCTCTGCTATATACGTCTGCCCAGTGTTGGCCAAGCTACTTGGAAAATATAGCGAGCTAAGCTACCAGTTACTCTACATTAAATGAAGCATTGCTACACTAAGCAGGACCAGAGAGCAACATGGCAAAATCAGTAGTTTACAGCATCCCAAAACCTTCCATCCCAGCTACATAAGTGATCAATAAAATCTCAGTCAGACAGGAAGGCAGAAAATGTGCTACCTTGCAGAATTTAAACTTGGACACTTACAAGACAACTCGGGTAAACTCAGGTAAATCGAAGCTCATGAGTCTGTTTTAACCTGCAGCAGAGCCCAAGACACAAGGAACTGGTGCATGAAATTACCCTCCGATGGAAACATTCTTTCATCAGCTACACATACAGCCCTATACTAAGCATTGGCCTCACTTATTGGTCCGTCGCAGCTTTATTTCTTGAAGCTCAGATGCACGTTGGAGAAGTGTATCTAGTTTTGGTGTTACTAAACTGCTGAATAAGTACAGAGTTAATATACTTAATTGGACTCATAAAGCAATGAATGCATTGGTAGGTTATTGAGTAATGGTAACTTCTAAATACTGGTCAACACTGCCTCTGTCCTTGTTTGAGTTCGGTTGATCACAGCCTTTATCCGATGTTTGATGGGTATCCCATATCTTAAAAGTATCTAAAATCAAATGTTTTATATACCGCATCTTACCTAGAATGTTTTCACAAACATGTTAACGAACTGCATAGCTGCAATTTGAGATAAGGTTTCTGACAAGACCTACATTTTTTCTATCGATCCATTAATCGGTTAGATCACATTTGACATTGAGACCGATTGGTTTGCATGTTCCATCTGAAAATGGGTAAGAGGCTGGCTCAGCCTTGGCCTTCACTTCACACGAAAATGGCCCTTTGGCTATCATGTTCTTAGCCTGGTAGCCATGCACAGACGAGATAGCAACACAAATATTGCTTGTTGTTCAATTATCTTGTTTGTTACCACGTGGTGAGTTTGAGAAATTACCATTACCAGCCTTACCTTAAATGCATATTACAATGTTGCCGATCTTTTGTGCAGGTCATTTTCAGGTTATCCTATACATAACTTTTTTAAAGGCAAAAGAAGAACTTCTCCATTGTTAATAAAACTGTTTTCAAGTAAACAGAGTCATAGGGTCAACAATGTTCCATGGTTTGCCAGAATACTTAGAGGGAACCCACATAAACAAATGGTGAACATACGAATAACAGAGCCAACACTTTAATGTTGATTAAACCCAGAAGTATCTATCTACCACAACGCTGTGCTGTAAATATTACATTTCAACAAACAGTTATCTTGTCACACATCCCGTTAGTCCAGTGTTCTCTGAGGTTTACGACAGATATTCTGCTGGTCTGTATGTTTTGCTACTTGTGGTAAGTGGGAGGCAGATTGAATACAAGTGTCTTTGTTCTCTGTTTGGACTTGCCACCAGTTCAATCAAATTCTCCATTTTTTATATCTGTGTGTCAAGTCTTAATATTTACAAGCATTTAATAAGAATCCAGCTCTTCAGATCTTCAAATAAGTGCAGTCAGAATCTGGAATCTAATTGACCCTACATAACTCTGTGTATGTCTCTCCAGGTGTTTGCCAAAGTGTTCAGCCACGAGGCCTTGGAGTCCTACCTCCCAAAAATCCAGCAGGTCATCCAGGAGAGCCTCCGGGTATGGAGCTCAAACCCGGAGCCTATCAACGTCTACAGGTAGAAAGAGACTCTCCTAAAAACTTTCATGCACATAGAAACACCAGTAAAGTGTAAAGAAACCTCGTCATGCTGGTGGATGGATCGCATTTCAAAACGTTCTTGCTACAACTTATGGAAAATCATATTTTATGAGGTGATTGTTAAGTCTGGATGACCTCAGTGAATTGGACTCAGAGAATAGTTTCAAGGAAAGCACTTATTCTTTACTTGCCAGGAATAGATTTGGTGCACAGGTGAGCAGGGAGATCAGGGCTGAGGTTTATGAAAAGAACGTCCGACACCTCTTTGACCCTTTGTCTAATAAACTGGGCGTTCTGCCGGTGCTTGGCACAGCGAGTAAACTCAATAGTTAACTCATAGTAAAGATTGGGAAGTATTCAGTCATTGTGGATGTACATGTTTGACTTGTAGTCCCAGAACTGTGGTACGACGATGTTTGAATGGATTTCCACACAAGATGACCAGAAATGGAATTAGAACCATCACCTTTCAATATGAATTCTGTTAATATCACGGAAAACACCTGATCAGAACAAATTGTTAAATTAGGTCAGCAAACATTAGCTGAAAACAGTCTCATGTCCAGTTTGTTATGGAACTCAAGCCAGGGAGAGAAATCCAACAGACGAACAGACAGAAGGCAGAGGCGAGATTAGCATCAGAAAAAAGGTAAAAACAAGTGTGAAATGGAAGATGCTAAGCTGGACAAAGCCAAATAACTCTATACTATCTGAAAAGTGGAATACATACAGATAAATTTATTTGTACGGATCTTTTGAAATCTCTTTAACATTTGGACAAAACAAAGATAGCAGACATAATAACGTCCTCCATCTCTCTTTGGATGAGTTAAGTGTCTTCATAGACATTGTAGAAATATTGGTTTGCACTAGAACACACCCACAGTTTTGGTGTGGTCATAGTAAAAAAAAGAGCCAAATTGAGAGAAAGGAAGTTATTTAGCCCTTTGAGATTTAAGAAATAGCAAAATGACATGAGTACTTTTCTGTACCTTTAAGAAATACCATATAATCTATCCATCCTACATTTCTTAACATCTGGGGACAATTTATTGAACATATTTACAAGCAATCTGTGAGTTAAGTATATATTCAATCACCTAAACTTCACTGTGATTTGATGCACCGGGACTTTGGCATGTACGTCTCTTCACCTCACCTGCTCTTGGATATTGATAAGTAATGAGTAGAAACTTCTAAGGAGAAACAAAGCTGAAAGAGTCCCGGCTGAAGAAATGGATGAAAGATATAGACTGTAAAGTTGATGCATATTAATGGAAGTTCTAACTTATTGGTTGTCTTTCCGCAGGGAGAGCCAGCGGCTGTCGTTCACCATGGCGGTGAGGGTGCTGCTGGGATTTAGGGTGTCAGAGGAGGAGATGAGGCATCTCTTCTCAACTTTCCAGGACTTTGTTGACAACCTTTTCAGCCTGCCCATAGACCTGCCATTTAGCGGCTACAGGAAGGTATGTGCTTATATCTTGTAGTCCTTTATAAAAGCCAACTTTACTTTCCGTTTATAACAAAACATAAACAACAAGGTTTAGTTTAGTTTAGGTTCCTAACAAGTATGAAAAGAAAGCTCAAGCAGACGTTTACTGAGGTATTTTGATTTCAGGTTAGTATAGTGTTAAAAATAACAACAAACAAACTTAGAATTCTAACCATTTGGAAGTATTTGCATCACCTGCAGGAGTAATCTTAAAATATAAGCCCTCCTCTTATCCACTATTTCACTCTGTTCTCAATCATCACCACAAGAAACACAACCACTACTTTGTATTTGTTGTGAAGTCACAGATATTTCTAAAAAGTGAACGTCGCCTTGTATGGTTTGACAACGTTTTCAAGATAAGGACACAGAGAGTAAATGACCTGTACTTATAAAACACTTTTCTAAGCTCGAACACTCAAAGCGCTTTTACGACACGAGTCAGCATTCACCCATTCACATAAACATTCATGTCGTGTTGGCCGTGGCTGACATGCAAGGCCCATCCGGACTTTGTTGCTTCTCAACGATTATAGGATTTTGAGCCACGGCGTCACGGAAATAACTTCCTTTACTAAGTGAGGTGAATGAAACAAGAAGTATAAATTTGTGTCAGTGGTATGTCATATGTTTCAGGTCAAATTAGCGAGGGTGCCCCGGAGTCTTCTTGGGATTTAAAATGTTTTGTATGTAGAAACTTTAAAAAAGGGTTTCCTCAGAGAACAGATGCCTCTGCTGATGCAGCAATGTCAGCAAACTGACATAAAAACCATTCAAAAGGTCATATGATATAAAGCTCACGATAAATTAGAAGTAGAAGCCAATTATGAGATTCAATCCTCAGTGACCCGAGCGGGTGTGAGGCGTCATTGCATCATTGAATTCTGACCTGCAGTTTCTCAGGATGAGATGAAGACAGACTTTTACTGTTTATGTACTCAGACATGTTCGTACGTATGGAGGGATAAGGGTTACCGTATTTGACCTCTTTGGCCGAGGCTTGAAAGTCAGGAAAATCTACCCTTGATCAGTCCCTTTATCCACATCCAGTAGAAATTATTCACGAATATCCTGCAAGTAGTTTATGCAATATAGACGGAAATCTTAATAGAAAAAAATTTGGGAGTTCGGTTTAAGGCTTAAAATGTAAAAATAAGCTAATTTGAGAATCTTTACAATATATGACAGCTCAAACTTGCTATTAATTCTTATGGAAGAATACAGGGACCCTCTCTGTTAATGAGACAATAACGATACGTATTTTAGGCATGTGACCACGCAACAAAAAATGGTGTGGTGGAGACAAACGTTGACTTCGATTATTGCTTCTGTCCTTTTTTCAATTTGTGGCCGAGCAATTTTTTCACAAGGGACGGCCTAATGTCTACGACTATCAGCTCCTCCTATGTACATGCCTATGTGTTGACAAGTGGATTCTATATGCCTCCCTTGGCGGGGCCTTACAAATGTGTTGAGATATCATGAGATTCCTTTGCACATGTCTGCAGGGTATCCGTGCACGAGACAACCTGCAGAAGAGCATAGAGAAGGCTATCAGGGAGAAGCCCCTGTGTTCCCAGGGGAAGGATTACAGTGACGCGCTGGACGTCCTGATGGAGAGCGCAAAAGAGAACGGCACCGAGCTCACAATGCAGGAGCTGAAGGTAAGGCCAGAGGAGAACCACCCTGATGTTCAAACATAAACACAGTCACACATATAGCAACTTCGCTGTTTACCTAAAGCGCTGCTGCCAAGGGGTCTCCGACCTGAACTCACGTAGACACATCAACCTTTATCACTATTTGTCGGACAAATGATCAAACGATCATAAGCAATAAAAAATGATTTATGACACACATCTGCAGGTTAACTATGTCTACAGGGCTGCGAGGCCGATGCCCACAGACAGACAGTAATACACACACTTGTGGCCGGGCACACCCTCTGTTTACCTACAGAAAGAATTCTGTGGAAACTCTCTCTGTGGTTTCTGGGTGAATTCCAGGGCCAAAAATAAGTCAACACTCCCCCTGCTAGGGGTCTGAAAGAGGCCTCCTGTACGCACACACTCAATCATAAACACACACTCAGAGTGAACTGGGGAGCCCCTGTCGTGGAGGCCCTGCCTGGAGCACTCTCCTGCAGCTTTCTGACGCACGCATATTTAACACACACTCATGCAGGGTGAGGCAGAGATGTGTTTTGACACACATGATGGCAGATGAGAGGTCATGTGGCCCGGCCTCCATGTTATTAATTCCACCACCGTGATAATGGGGCCGGCGCAGCGCGCTAAATGTTATTATTGGATGTTACACACTGCTTTTCAGGAATTGGAAGCAACAAACCTTTATTATCTATAGGCATTTCTTTCAGCGGGGCATCACTACGAGGTTTGAGGTTTGGTGTGGAAGATTTGTCCCAAAAGTGCGGTTGAGTTTGCTCATAATTTGGCTCAATAGTTATTAAACAAAGATCATTCCATATCATGAAAAAATTAAAACAAAATGTTGAAAAATATATATGACATACTTCTTCTTAAATCCTGAGATCTGTATATTTAAACAATAATCATTGCTATGGGCATTTGGCTCATCAACCTCAAGCCTGTAATCTACTATGGACTGATCAGCCAAAACATTATAACCACATGACATCAATATTATGGATTGTCTTGTTACCATGGCGCCTGTCAGTGGGCGAGAAATACAGTATTAGACTTCAAGTAATTTTGTCATGAAGATGATGTTGGAGGCAAGAACATTGAAAAATATAAGGACAGAGCAACTTTGAGAAGGGCCAAATTATAATGGGTAGACAATTGGTTCATTTTCTTTTAGGGTGTCCCTGCGTGCAATGGTTAATTAAGACCATGGGTGTACAGAAGGACAAATCATGAGCCAGCGACAGGGTCACTGGCACCCAAGGTTCATCAATACGTATTGGGTGCAAGAGTTAGCCCTTAGGATAGGGTACATCGGGAACAAGTGTTCTGTTTATCATAAGGCCATTAAATAGAGAGAAATAGGTTTTCACACTCAGGAACCTTGAAGAACCAAACAAAAATGGGGAAAACATTCAAACTACACACAGAAATAGACCAGAGTCGGAGGCGATCTGAGCTGGGTTTAATGTAGAACCTTCTTGTTGTTGAGATAAAAGCGGCACTTTCCACTGGTGGTGTCATTTTATTACTTTTATTTAAAAAAAAAAAAAAATCTAAACTCCTCCTCCACCCCAATATGAAACATGAAGTAGAATTTTCTCATCACATGCCAAAAAGTTTGTTAACCAGCTTATTAATGCACCATCTTACTTTTTTTATCAACCCCCAGGAATCAACCATCGAGCTGATCTTTGCTGCCTTCGCTACCACAGCCAGCGCCAGCACCTCGCTCATCATGCAGCTTTTGCGACACCCGGCTGTCTTAGAGCGCCTTAGGGAGGAGTTGAGAACCAGGGGCCTCCTCCACAATGGCTGCCTATGCCCCGAATCAGAACTGAGGCTGGACACCATCGTGAGCCTGAAGTACCTCGACTGTGTCATCAAGGAGGTGCTGAGACTCTTTACACCTGTCTCAGGGGCCTACCGTACAGCCATGCAAACTTTTGAACTTGACGTAAGTAGCCCGCTGACATATCCCATTAGTCTTTCCAAACATACAACATCCAGCATCACATCTAGTTTCAGCTTTGTTAGAGCACAATCAATATTAATGATAATATTGTTTACAAGGTTTTATCTCTGTTCATCAAGAATGAGAACATAGTCCTTTCAAAGGGAAAATACCCCAAAAGTCATGGTCTCAATGAAAACGCCAAGCAGTTTCAAAAGAATGGCACCTCAGAAGTCTCCAATGCTTTAATCAGTTACTCTAAGTAGCTTCATGCTAAACTCTTCTTGGTCTTTCTGAGAGAGACTGCCTATTGGGGAACCTCCCTGACAACTAAATCCCCTGAGATGTTTTGCATTTGTACTGCCAGGGAGTTAGGTATTATGAAAATGTCACTTTGGCCCGACTATGATCTGTGTTTGCAGTCATCACCTTACACTTTTATCACTAGTAGGTTCTTCATGTGTTGGTATGAAGGTCCCTCAATGTTTAGTTCTGAGAACGTCTTCGGTTTCCAGCTTTTGTTTTTAACATACATGGCCATTCCCATGGACTGTCCGTTATCTTGCAAATTTTCTGCATTTATAAGTTCCTATAGAAACTCAAAAGATTATTTACATTAAAATACAGGGGCGACCTGTATTGTTCTTGCTTCTGCATTCATGACAGAATCTTCTGTCATAGATTATAACCCAGACACCGACTCTTAGCTCTGATTGCAATCTCCTCACTTGCCTCTCTAAATCTTTTGTCTGCAGGGAGTCCAGATTCCGAAAGGCTGGAGTGTGATGTACAGCATTCGGGACACCCATGACACCTCGGCTGTCTTCAAGGATGTGGACGCCTTCGACCCTGACCGCTTCAGTCAGGAGCGGGGAGAAGACAAAGAGGGACGATTCCACTACCTGCCGTTCGGCGGCGGTGTCCGGTCCTGCCTGGGCAAGCAGCTTGCCACCCTCTTCCTTCGCATCCTGGCGATCGAGTTGGCCAGCACCAGCCGTTTTGAACTGGCCTCCCGGCAGTTCCCCCGCGTGATCACAGTTCCTGTGGTCCACCCTGTTGATGGCTTGAAGGTCAAGTTCTATGGCTTGGACTCCAACCAGAATGAGATTATGGCCAAGTCCGAAGAACTGCTGGGAGCAACTGTTTGAAAGACAGATAGTTGGCAAGTAGGGGTGGGGGGGTCGGGTGTGGGGGTGGGGGGGTGTGGGGGGATACGAGATCAAACAAGTCTTTAGGCAGGATATTGAGGGAACAAAAGAAAGAATTCAGTGTTTTTTCTTCGACACCTTTGCTCTGTCATGTTGGAGGGTCCTTTTCAAAAAGAATAGAAGAGTCTTCTTATCTTTCTTCTTACATCTGATGGTGATCCGGACATTCCTCTGTGAAAGGAAGAAGCTGCCAAAAAAGTTTGTGATTATGCTCTATTCTGTATATTTTTTTAAGGAAATATACAAACAAAATGTTTGTACAAAAAAAGCTATGTAATATAATTTGAAAGAGAATGTGGGTAGTGCACAAATGGAGAGGTGGCAATGCAGCGTTGAAAGTAAAAGTAAAGATGGTTTCAGGAGGCGAAGGAGATGGATGATACAGGGTATAGGAAGAATGAATATGATGTTTAGCTCGATTTTGCTTGTCTATAATCAAATGAAGTGAACCAGTCCAGTTATTTAGCAGGGTAAAAGAGAAGTAGACCTATCTAAACCAGAAGGCATGGTGCAACCAAGATTCAATTTGAGTTTTTGATACACTGTGTTGCTGAGCTCCTCAAATTAGCATTGCTTTATGTCTTCAAGCCAAGAATCTGGTGATGCAACAAATCCTTTGGCTTTAATTCAAGTCAAATAGAATCTTAGGCAGTCAAAGGTCATGCTTTGAAATGAGTAAGCTAGAAAGGCTCCATGTCACATCTCAAAATTTCCAAATCCCAAATGACAAATATTTCACAATGATTGAAATATTTTCTTCCATTTGAGTCCAGTCGCATTCTGAACAATCCTGCAAATTTGACCATGTCCTCACAACTTATCTGCAAGTTTGATCAATTTTTTGGGAACTTCCTCATTGATGTTCAAAAAGTTCCTATTCTTCTCAAGTGCCAATTGCCTCCACCCATTCATCAACAGTGGAGTGAGCTAATTTCACAGATGACCAACATTACAAAAACAAGAGAAGGAACGCAAATAGTAAGAACCACACAAGGTTGCTTTTGTTTTTTTGAATAATCACAATTAATTAAAATCATTTAGAAAGAGAAGAGACCATGGGAGTATCCAAGCGTTCCGATCCGAAAATTCATCCATATTAATTCTGTTTTGTACCGTTGGTTCAGCGCAAAGAGACCGAAGAAATCGAGACAACTCAAATTAAATGTCCAAACATACAGGATCTTAAAAAGTGGGAGGGAAATTCTGGATCTGCGCACTTATCTGGATCTGCACCACAATTTTAATGTGGGTCTATTCTGGCCCAAGCCTCCATCCACTGATGTTCCTTCCCACCTACTTATAAGGAAATCCGCTCAGTTTTTGTGTAATCCCATACATGTAAATCTGAACGGAACACCCAAAGAGTATTACTGTCTTTCAGTGTTAAAGAAAAATAGACTTATAAAGCACACCCCTCTGTTTTCTGACCAACCACTCAAAGCACTTTACAACACAAGCCAGCATGCACACATTGGGTTTGGTAACTTGCCCTAGTGGTCGGGCATTGACCCACCATAAGTAGACGACCGCTCTACCCCCCGGGGCAGAAACTCACTAAGCTTACAGCACCATCCATGTAGTAAGACCTACTCCAGCTTCCAGGATTGGACAAAGTGGTGCGTATGCCGGCTAGTAAGCCTACAGAAATCAGGCAGTTCTCGCAGAAAAATGTAGTGTTCATTGAACACAAGTGGGTGTAGAAGTTATGATGGTCAACTCTGAAGAAGACAACCCTTCAGAAGAGTCAACCCAAGATAGTGACCTTTAGTCAAAAATGATCAAAAAGTCATGGACACTGGTAGAAACATAACCTCCTTGGCAAAGGTAGCATTTTTTTTTTTTTACCCTTTGCCCAAGGCTAGTTCAAACAGAATCGACCGCTTCCCAATTGGCACTACAGAAGGCAAAAGTTACTTAAATGCAAGGTCCAATAGGAATGTGGTCATACATTAATGTGTAAAACTCTATAAACTTTTATACATTAAGTCCACTTTCAAGTTGTACTTGAGATTTTACTTCACCGGATACTGGCTTCCCAAAAAGAGGAGACATCTTGAGCTGGACAACGAGAAAAGGCCGATGCATGAGGAGGAGGCAGAGAGGGGGAGACCTACATACATGCTGCTTGAGTGTTGCTTTTGTCATTTTGTGTTTATTTGTGTACTTTTTTTTATTTTCTTTGTCATTTTTACCTGTCTCCTTTGGCCAGCCGTTCTGACTTCTTTGGAGAAGGTCACACTGTCTTGCTGCTCATCCAACCAACGCAAAGAATGCAAAACATAAATCCCATGGTTGAAGCAACTTTATTAGCAAAAAGGAGATTTATTGAATGAGGTGATTGCACAATCAGAACATCCAGAGGGATGAACTTTTCTTGTTTCTCTTTTATGGAAGGCTTCTACCGAACTCTGGGACTCATTTACGGAATTCTCAGACTTTCTGGGGTTCAAGGTTCCACACCTGAGCTTGAGAGAGAAGGACCACTGAGGTTTCAGGGGAGGGCACTCTTATTGGACGATTTTGTTGTCCATTCCAGATGGACTCCGCCCACATTGTTCACTCTTTCTACCAACCACACCACTGATTTCTTCCTGATTTAGATAAAATATAAAAATACATTATTTTGCTGCTTCTCTTGTGTACATTATCTATATGAGAGTTCTAGATCGCAATAGTTTGTATCGAGTGAGATTAACTATCCCCCGCCCCCCCTTTTTTTTAATAAATATATATAAGCAAAAAAGAGAGCATTAATGGGTTATAGTGTATATTAATTTGTACAATATTCCTTTCGTTAGCAAGCCATGGGGGAAAATCGGATATTTACATCTACTAATAACCTAATATTGACGCTATTGTATGGATAATATTGTTGTTATAAGATATTTGAAATGCTATTTTTATTCTATTACAGATTTAGAGTTTTTAGCCTAAATGAGAACGTCTCCGGTAAATATTGGATGTATCTAGAGTGTTAAGTATTTCAGTTATATTGTAAACAGTGATTAAAATGTTAATATTGTTGATTTTATTACTGTAATAATTATTATTTGGTTTGTTATTCAGACTTATTATTACTGCATTTTATTTGATATTAATTATGGAAAACAGAAAGCACTTGCGAGGTATTTTTATTTTTTAAGTGCCATGCGACTACACTTCCTCTCACCTCTTGGTTTGTCTTCTGATGTCGATCTGTAAATAATATTTTTATTTCTTTTTATGGAAAAAAAAGTTAATTTAGTTTAAATCTGAATGTCTTGCTGTACTTTCTTCCATTCCCTTTTTTTTTTATGTTTCCGTGTTAAATGTACTCCTGTAATAAAGTAAAATCATATCTAATAGTGAATTTAGCCTCCTTCTTCCAGATAGCGAATGAGAAAATGTACAATTCGCATATTTTCCAGCACTGAAATCTCCAACTGTGTTAAAGCTGCAACAATTCTGGAGCAAATAAAACTGATCTGACTATAAATGTGAAACAGCTTGAAAACAACAATTTGATTCAAGGAGATCCGACTGATAATAACATAGATTCTACACTCAGTGCTGCAATCAATCACGGCTGTTGATGCCGTATTCTGACGGAGATCCAGATACAAACCACTTCCACAATCAGTAAAACATGCAGAAATAATAGAATGCAAAAGCAACTTTTTGTTTTTATAAACACATGCAGCCTGTAAATCACATCAATGACACGGAGCCTGACGCAACTGGGTGTACCGACATAACAAATATCTTAAAGAAATGTGTCAGAAAGCTGCCTTCTGTCAGTTTAAATACTGTTATATGAATAAAATATCTGCACATGACAACTAGAATATTATACGGGAATGATTAAAGGTCGAAAGCTAGCTCATGCCTCAAGCGAAGAAGTCTTGTTCACAAGTGGTGGGTAAGTGGATCATGAGATGGACAGGCGGTTCGGTGCAGCATCAGCTGAAATAATGGTGTTGTATCAGTCGTGGGGAAGAGAGGGAATATTAAGGCGAAGCTCTCAATTTACCAGTCCATCTTCTTTCCAACCCTCACCTCTGGTCCCTCTGGAAAGAATGAGGACAAGGATACAAGTGGCTTTAATGAGCTTCCTTAATGGGGGGGCTGGGCTCAGCTTTAGAGGTAAGATAATGAGCTCAGACATCTGGAGGGAGTTCAGATTGGAGCCGGTTGAGGTGGTTCTGGTATCTGATCATTGTACATCCAAAGTGTCTCCTTTTGGAGATTTTCCAAGAATATCCAATTGGAAGGTAGAACCAGAATTGGCTGAAGGAATTACATTCATTCTGATACATTTACAGCTTATCGGGTCTGGAAATGCCTCAAACGGCGCCAATCAGTACCTCTCAAGATATATCCAAGTGAAAACTAACATCATTGCAGTGGTACAGGTGGTGGTCACATTAATCAGTGTAATGTTAGCTTAAGCCTTAATATCACTAGGCCTTCAATCAAAGTTTTATTGTTTTGCTTAACTGTATTATTAGGTTCCTCATTAGGGACGATTGAAGACATTTAGAGAAGGTCCTCCAATCGGTTATCTCCTCTCGTTTGGACTCCTTGTAAATTTGTTTGAGTCAGCAGAATCTATATGAACTTCAGCCGGTTCCGAATGCAGCAGCCAGACTCCTCACCAGAACCAGAACCGTGAGAACACATCACCCTTGTTCTATCCTTCTTCATTGGCTTCCTCTTACTTTTAGAATTGATTTTAAGCTTTTATAGAAAACTTTTAAGGCCCATTCTGGATACGCTCCCAAATATCTCCTAAACATCCTGACACCATTCATGTTCGGTCGTGACCTGAGGTCCTCAGCGAAAAGTTCTGTTAGCTCTTCCCCAATCCAGGACGAAGACCAAGTGGTGACCGGGCATTCTCTGTGGGGGCACCCACCCTCTGGAACAATCTTCTTGAGGTGATCACTTTTTTCTATTTTGTTTTATCTTATTTTGTCCCTTAAAGCACTTTGTAACTTTGTTTGAATGTGCTTTAGAAATACAGTTTATTATTATCATTATCATTTATATCATTATTAGTATATAATAATATTATTTAAGTTGGCACAATGACGTAACGATAGTTCTAATGTCACTGCGTAGTTAGCTTCATAACACCCTAAGGTTAGATGATAAAGCTTAAATTGATATAAAATTACAACAGACAAACTTGTAAAGATTAGTATTAGTATTAGTAATACTAATACCTGTCATTTGCGTGTGTAGCAGCTGTCATGGACGCCTAACCTTGCAGCTCATGTCTGGGAGAGAATATGACAGCAGCTGTAAATGGTTGACTGTAAAATGAATCCTGACATTCGCCTCTGACAAACTGCTCTACCTGATAAAATGACAGAATGAACTGACGTTCTTTTTGTTGAAGTAAACGTTGCGCTATTTGAAATCGGACACTTCAAGACTGGAACAGATAGAAAGCTTTGCTTTTCTCAGCTCAACGACAGACTCCATGTCTCCATATCTGGTTTTATTTCCCAGGCAAGAGATTGCTGTGGTTTGTAAAGATCAAGAAGAAGCAGGCCGAGACAATCGCTGGTAGTCTTCCCTCCGCCTGATGGAAGACAGGAGCGGAGGAAGAGGGGGAACGCTATTATAATAATGATGAAAAAAGAGACGCACAAACTTCAAACACATGTGCAAACACAAACGCTCCCGGCGAAGAATTAAACAATCCACATGAATTCACACAGATAACATGAGTAAAGAACACGCAGGAAAGAAGCTGTGGCTTTAGGACGTGGACACGTCCAGAACTTGTTCATGAAAACTCACAGAGGCTGAAAGGAGAAACACGTAGTTCTGTTTCCCTCCGCTCTCTTTCTGCTTGCAGGGAGCATTACTGCCAGGAGAGAATAAACAGTCCAAGATGAACCTCTTCAGGGGGAGAAACTGAAGGACCAATCAGTGAATGAGTGACCTCTCTCTTTATTACTTTAACGGTTTCATTGCACAATCGGTTTTTTCACGTCAGCTGTTTAATGATTCCTGCGTGTGTGCGTTTGCAAGAAGCTCACCGGACGTGCCTCAGATACTAACATTAAGAACAATCACATTTTTTAATCCCTTACTAGAATATGTGAAACGTCAGCATTCCGTGTCATGTGATCATTTTCGTATTTTTACGATAATATAACCCTCTCTAAGAAGTACGATCAATAAAACACACACAAAAATTCTTTAATTCTCATTATGTAGGACTGTTTCACCATATGTTTACACTTTTAAACATTTTTCTGTATATAATGTATTAATTCAGTTGTTTTGTCTTGAAGTTTTAAGATTCTGACACTTTGCATGTTTTTTCGTTGGGTCCTTCAGAAGCATCTTTGCACCACATGAGCTATAAATAAACAAATAACACCTCCATTGAAGAGAAGGAATGAATCATTAACATTTTCATGAGTCGTCCTGTAAAGCCTCGCCTGGTTAACAACAATAATGATATCATTTGTGAAAAGTAAATGAATGTTGTTATTAGGCCAATCTGCTTTCATTACTCTGTAAATAGCAAAAGCATTCATTAGATAAATTGCTTCCCGTACAAAATCAAAAAGATAATCAACTTTGACTTTCTAATACTATTACTAATACTGCTGCATCATCAGTAGTCAGATGCTGTGACTGCGTTATACACTAGGAATGTAAACGTTAACGCGAAGTGACTGTAGAGAGAACAGCCTCAGTAGACGATAATAATAATTGTAATGAACCAATCAGTGATCTGTAATAATTTATACGGTAATAGGAAACCTTTGAAATTATGTAAGTTAATTGTAAAATATATAATTTAAAACAACTGAGACACACGGTCATCGTTAAGCTATCGTCATGATTACGTTTTTTAAAGATGAGTCTTTACATCCATGTAGTTTCTTGATACATCCTTTCATGCTGCTGTTACGATTCATCAAGTCCATCATCCATCAGTCTCAGCAGAATCATCAGCCACCACCACCAGTATCCACATTCTGAGGCGGGATATTTCATGCAGAGAACAGCGTGAGTGTCTTTATAATAGACTGATCACCACATATCATTCATTCCCTCCCCACCCAAGCATGTGGTGCTCGCTCCAACTGTCTCAGCTACTCCCTGCCAGAAAAATGGATATCCGATATCTGTCACTGCTCTACGTGAGAGACAGGAAACTAAAGTCTTGGTAGATTCAACACTGGTACAATAACTGTTAAGATATTATCTTTCTTCATTCCCTTGGCTCTAATAATCCTATTTTTTTACTGGAGAGTTGCTAGATCGGCTAAATCTGCTGCTGTCAGTGTGTGTGTGTGGTTTTACTTTGTCTATGAAATCCATGCAAACATTATTTTACTCTGGAGATTGAATCAGTGTGAACCACCTGAAACCTGTGAATGTTCATATCTACCTTTTCAACGTCAGTGGAGTTGGGGTCGGTTCCCGTTTATTTCCACAGATACCTTTGGAGGATGTGACCACAAACCCATCAGTGCTGATCATGTTGCAGTGGAACCCCCCCCCCAAAAAAACCTTGGGGGGGGGGGGGTAATGTAATGGATCTCCATTACAGATCCCTCTGAACAGTCACAGAAAGGAAACTATGGCAAAAAAGATTTCTTTGTTGGCATTCAACAATTTAATATCTTAAGTACTCTAAATCATAAAATCATCATAAAGTGATAAATCGATTTGTCACGCATTGTTTTAGACAGTATCTCATGGAAAATTCAGTTTTGATTAGATTTGCGCAACCTTTTGATAAAGCAGAACTATTTGACCCCTATTAGACTTTTTTTTGGTTGTATCAAAGTCACATGTTCTAATATGGAAGACAAAACATGGTGAATGGTGAAACTAGGATCCATCTACTGCTAGTTTATTGTTGGCCCCTTACCGTTTAGCATATAGATGCTGCCACTGGGTCATACTATAAATATCTTCAATCATATTTTTCAATAAGAAATAGAGCCTCAAAATGATCACAACCAAGTAACTGATCAGGACTGGATGTAATAACATGAAACTGTGCGTTAAACTGGACATTGTCCCACATATGGAAACATTGATCTTTGGAGTAGATCTGGAAAGGGGTAGTTACTTTTTTTCAGTCTAATGCCTTGATTCCACTGTGAGCGTCGCGGTTGCATGTCGGCGACGTCGCCGCTGCGCCGTTGTTTTGTTCTTTGTCCACACCGGACGCGTCTCAGAAACTTTAGTTGGACAAAAATCCGGTCTCAGTTTTTCATAATAGATTATAAGAAGATATGCTCACCTTCCACTCCACAAACTCCTGCGACCAAACTCCACCGCTTTCTTTTCTACTGCTGTCCTTGTAAAAAGTCTCTGTGGTGTCACAGATGATCTTGTGCTTCTTAACTTCCAAAAGAGATTTCTCCTCGTCCATGTTGACATGTTGATCCTCAGACGGACCACTAACTTTCTAGCCTTTTGTAAACCGAGACGTAATGTTGATGGATACAGTCCGGAGTATCGTATTTTCATGTTCGAAGTATCAGGTCATATTTACTTTGAAATTTGACGTCCTGTCTGGTTCGATCTGCCCTGTTGATATTGACAGGTCTTCCATTAAAAATAGACTAGGCACGTATTTGGAGCGGGTGTCAATATTTGTGTCCAAGGGAGTCCGGAGACCACCGTCACTCCTCTTCTGTTGTCATGTTTGAACCCCACCGTATCCGACATGGTTAACACTGGCTGAGGCACTGAGTTTTTAAGATGTCACAAAGTTCTTTTGCCTTGATTACTGCTCGTAATTTACCCCAATCACTCATGTCGGCAGAGTAAGCGTCTGTAAAAGGGTCTGTTTTTGTCTCAATGCCTTTACAGCTGTTGTTTAAACCCATCAAACACAAACATTACAAACTGTCATCAGCAGATAGAAATATAATCAAAGTGGAATCTTACCATTGAGGCTTCCATAGAATCTACATCCAGAACTAGGTCAAAATTCAACCGGTTCCGCTTGTGGTTTTCAGTAGTTTTAAACGTTTTTTCTTAAAGTCCTTTGTGGTGTAAGATCTGCTACTATGAGAATTTACCACGAGTAAAGTAACAGATGAGACCAGTCGCGCTTTGGTTGGGTATCTACACTCTAGTGCTCCCCGCCTCCACGCTGTTATGAGTGAAAAAGATTAGCAGCCGTCGTAAAACAACGAAGAAATGAAGTGGTAAAAAGAAAAAGATGACACAAAGAAGGAGTGAAGTAGTGATAAGACACTACCACTCCTGTTTCTGCTAGTCAGTAGACCTCCTAGTTAGCGCTAGCTCACTTAGTTAGCGTTTGGCTCAGTGCATTAGTTTAGGCGAGCTAAAGCTAATTTTACTAGCAAGCAACTCCCGTAATCCCCCCTGGCAGAGGTACCAGCCCACGGTCTTAAAGACACAGACCTTTCTCCTCCTAACAAGAGCTGCAGTTTAGTTGGCGAGTTTTGTTGCAGCTCATGTTATTAATTAAAATGCTGAAGAATCACCATACTCCAGAGATTAATGTCCCATTCCTATGCAGTAGTGAACATATAGCAGATGGATGATCATACATTAGATATATAGTAGATATATAAGAAGAAAGATACCGATATCGACTCCTTGTGGGACATTTCATGAATAAATAAAGGGTTTGGCTTGAAGCCCAATACTGAAGCCCTGCGCCTTATGATCCTTAGGAGGTTTTCACGCCCGATAGTCCAGAGACTTGGTTCGATTGGGGGTGAAATTGCATCAATGTTGCGCCTTCCTCTGTTTTGGTTTGCTTTCACGCTGCACTTTGTCAAACCAACCAAACCTTCAGATCTATTTCACGCACTCGTAACAACTGCTCGTCTGTGACTGTAGTGAACCAATAAAAACTGAAGAACAGGGAACCCAAATCTCTCGTCGGTTTATGCCCTATTTAAGGGGGTTAGAATTACCGGTGGCCCTGCGGTCATTTGCAATCATTACGGAGGACATCTTTGATATTAATCCAGTGTGAATGCGCCATGCCTGTACCCTAAAGTAAAAATTCCACTGCTAATTACCTACCATATTTCACCAGGACAGGGGTCAGCTGATCATTTTAGTCCTGTGTGAATTGACAACTCAGTGATGAGTGCTGAGGAAGGTACAGCGGATGTTTGGGTATCCGGGGTAATCGTCGGACCTGAGTGAAAGGGCCGCCTCATGCTGGGCCCTGCGCTGTGGGGGTTAAGAGTTAAAGCGGGTGGGCCTGCGTCCGGTAATCTCATCCATGATCAGAAACTGCCTGCCTGTCTGTCCAACCTCCAGACCTCTGGGACAGACCTCCACGCACTGACAACTGGTTGGAGCACCGATCGTAACGCAGGGCCTTGACCTCATATCCGTTGGGATAATGTCAGTAAATTCAAGTGAAATACAATTCACTTATCCTGTGCAAATGTGCCGTATAAAACACAGATGTGGGGGTGCAATTTCCCCCCAGCAGAGATCATCAGGTATTACTAGTCCCGTGGGAATAGGGCATACGACATAGTGTCAGGGTTACAGACTCCAAACGAGGTACTGACTTGGATTTGTAACGTATTTAATCACACATGTATCCCAAGCATCGGGTGGAGGGCTTTGCTCCACTTCCTACCTTTGGTTTATAACTCGGTCCGCTTTGCTTTCACACCACACACAAACCGCACCAGGGTTCACTTGCAACGAACAGAGACCCCTTTTTTCAAGCGAACCAGAGTTTGCTTGTTTGGTCCGCACCAGAGTTTGAAGGAGTGTTCACACCACCCCAAACGTACTGGACTATCTGAGGAAACAAACCCTGATTCATTTAAAGCGGACCAAACAGCTCTGGTGTGAAAGCGACCAACTCCAAATCAAAACCTTCTAGACCCAGAGGGTGAAAGATAAAAAGTAAAGATGTTATATCTTCTGTTCTAAAGCTTTACATTCTTGATAAGTTTAAAAGCTCTTGAGAAAAACAATGAGATCGGTTTTCCTGTCTTTCTTTCAGAAAGAAAGGAGAATAGGAATTCGGAGAGGTCCTGAGAAGTGAGACAGAAGAGAATCTGAGAGTCCTCTCAGCTGTGACGCTCAACTCTTCTGAGAGATTAAACTACAGACATTATCCACAGACTGGATGCAGAAGCACACAGCTCAAAACTCAGCTGCAGGTCTGAGGGATCATGAAAAAAGGTAACCAATCAGCAGGCGGACTCATTCAACAGATTCTGACTGATGTGGGATCAGAGGTGTGACAGACCGTCTCAGGACAGGATTATGTGGTGATGGAAGAAGAAATAAAATACAGTATTTGAGCCAATCGTAGCTTTGGCGGAAAAAACAACTCTTTTAGTTGTTGTTGTAGGCCCCACCAAGCAGAGCCGCCATCTCTAGATTGGCCTTCTGTCCAGGCTTGTTGGATGCCTATGATCCTTGAGACCACTACAGTCGTAGGTCTGCGTTCCTCAGTGTTGGTGCCACTCCTGCCACATTCCACTCCATGGAGCGGCCCATTAGTCACACAGTCCATGCCATTTTAGCAAATATCTTGACACCTGCATACTTATTGATCTTCTGGAAGTCTCCAGAGGGGATTATCATCAGGTGGCTGAACATATAGTACACAGCACTCACTTCTGCTACTGGAACTGGGCTTGTCCTGGTGTAACCAGACAGTTGGCAGCCTAATTGGATACGCAAACCACTCGCCCGGATCCATCCCATCTCTATCGCTGAGACCCAAGGCTGACGGCTGTAATCAATACTAATGGACACGCTAATTAATTATTAAAATGTTGCATTCTGCATTTTTCTCAGCTTTGAAATGTATGGTTCTTACTGGTGCTGTATTTTAAAATGTAAATATAGTAATTAATAGTTAAAACAGAAGTGAATGTGGATTCTGACTTTTGTACCTCACAAATCAGCAAAACAAAAATTGCAGATAAACCATTTGACCATATACTTTTGAGCATTCTGACCATTACAAGGAGTTACTGGAGAGCATTTTTCTGGTTGGATCATAAGAAGAGCTCACTATAATACAATCATAATAATAATATCTTAAAGAGTTGGTGTGACCAGCAGACAACGTTGGAGCATAGCAGGGCGTGTGTGTTAATCATGCAGGTAAGAATTCTATGGAAGTTTATGGAGGAGTTCATTTATTTTTGGTAACACTTTATCCTGTTCTTGCTCATGGGAGGTGTGAGTGTATCCCTGGTGACACTAGACAAGAGCTGGGTCCAGCCTGGACAAGTCACCACTTCATCACAGGTTGAAAACATAGGAGGCAAAAACCACTCACACTAACACTTAAAGTCTTCAATTCATTCATCTTGTATGTCTTTTATCTATGGATTGTGGGAGGCAGCAAACACAAACTCAACACAGAAAGGTGGATTTGAATCGAGAACCGTCTTGCTTGAAGCAACAGTGTTACTCAGTATGCCACTGCTCTGCCAAGCAACGGACATGTTGAGGGAAGAATATTTTGTGTGTCGTCCAAGAGGGAGGCGCCATAGCTCAGGGATGAGGAACTACACCCAGCAACTGGGAATGCACAATCCAGTGTACTTCTACATGGTGCCAGTCTCAGGCCTAGATAAATGGGTTGCGTCACATGGGCGTCCAACGTATAACCTGTGCCAAAAACAACTAAGGAAAAAGAAAATGCCAAAAAAAGAATATGAGAAAGAAAACATAGTGACCTGCAGGCAAAATGTCAAAGTTCCAATTTATGATTTACCTCATTACAGTCGTGCTGTCATTCCCCGCCTGCTGTTCTGTCAGACATGTGTGAACGACTCCTGGCTTGTCATTCATTTTTAAACTTACTGAACCTCCAAAAGGCAACACACTAACCCTTCTGCAATGATTAGATGACAAACTTCCCAGAAAACATGAATGGCAACGCAGCGCTTTCTCAACGGAGCTGAAATTCCTTTTGCACTCACTGGTGGAGAGACAAAGTCTGGACCGGATGCTTTGCAGGGGTTCTGCCTCTCAGCTGGATGGATCCATCCATCCTTACATCCTTCCATCCACAATCTATAAAGCCAGAGTCAAATTATGCTTTAGATAGGCAGATACATTTTGTTGCATGCAGTATGGACATTACCACTACTCCCATGTCAAATGTGAGGGAATCTAAATACCAACCCTAAAGGAAATAAGTATAATTCTTGAAATTTAAAGAAATACTAATAACTATATATGTTTTTGAAAAACATTCATGCATATTTAATGCCAAAGTTATTTAGAAATGGAGAAGAAACCACTAAAATCTAGACCTATGCTGTCGTCACCAACGTTCATATACCCGAAAAAACCCGATCCCCTGCGTTGTAGTCACAATCAATTCCCCTGATTAAAACGCTCAAATTAAATGTTATGTCCAGTATTTTTAGTAAAAAAAAAAAAAAAAAAAGCTCCCCCTCGTGAGTGAATATGAACTATTAGAGTAGAATATAATTTAAACGAGACAGATCTCCTTGGGTCGATTAATATGCATCAAATATGGACTAAATCGGACCAATGGTGAAGCAGTTATGGCCAAAAAACTGCGTTTTTCTGTAAATGATCTCCCATCAGTGAGTAAAATCTGATCTTTTAGAATAAAGGACTTTAGCAGGATTTAACGCCTCCTTCCTGCTGAGTGCAGGTGTGTCTGTTAACCTGGGTTGATCAGCCTATCGCTGTAAAAGGCCTCTCTTTGGCACCCAGGCCAATGCGCCTCCGGCTCCGGGTCGCCTCGTTCCCTTCTGTTGTCTCCCCACCGTTGCAAGTATGAAGCAGTAGCTGTGTTATGTGTGTACAATCAAAATGATGGAATATTGCACTGAGAACATTTAAGACAATGTGACTTGTTTATGTGTGAGAGGAGTTCTGATGGCCCAGAGAAAGAATCTGGTTTTTACCCTCCTGTACCTCTGAGTGGTGTCAACAGTTTCTGTCCAGGTTGGGAATGGTCCCTTATCTTTTTCCTATGACCTTCTGTAGAGCCTCCCTGTGAGCACATCACACCGTGATGCAGTACGACAGAACACTCTCGATGGTGGAGTGGTTGAAGGACATCAGCACCTCCTCCTTCAGTCTCTTTTTCCTGAGGAGTTTCAGGAAATGCAGTCGCTCCTGAGCCTTTTCCTCCACCGCTGTGGTGTTGGCCCACCAGGAAAGGTCCTCAGAGATATTGAAAGCGGGGACCTTTGCTACACAGACCTTGTTGATGTAGAGAAGGCAGGTTCTGCTCTTTTCCTTCTGAAATACACAACCATTTCTTTCTTTTGTATTTATATTGACTGAGAGTTTGTTTCTGGAGCACCTCCCTCACAGGACCTCGTCTCCTTACACCAACTCACCGCCTGAGCTGGTACTGAGTATGAGGCTGGAAGGGAAGTGGGGGTCCATTTCTACGGTTTCTGGGCAGTTTGTGAGGGAGTCTTTAACCCAGGCACTGTTGGAGGGGCGAAGTCTTGGTCATAGTCTGTGTGAATGCTGAAGGCCTTTCTGCCTCACATCAAGGAAATAGGTGGTTCGGCTCCTCCACCATTGTGGCGTCGGCGCTGACAGTCGGATGCTTGTTGCTCCTGTATTTGGTGATTTGCTGTAATCCCTGCCACATCAGGTTATGTGTTGCATCACGTTGTCCTCGACTTATTTTTATGTCCTCCTTAGCAGCCTAAATGGAACTTTTCAGGTCAGTTCTTGCTGCGCTGTACCGAGGCTGTCACCTGACCTGAAGACAGTTTCTGGTTCTCATGAGAGACTTTACCTCCCTTGTCATGCCATTTGTGAGAAGCAATCCTGCAGCTTCCCCCTCAGGCCAAGTCTTTAAAATCATTGTGTCCGGATTGGTTTTTCTCACGAGTGGGGTGTAAACTGGGATGAGGAGCAGTGAGAAATTATCTGACGGGCCCAGATGTGGGAGAGGAACTGCTCTATATGCATGCTTTAAATTGGAGTGGAGATGGTCCAGAGTGTCAACCTCCCCACCCTTGTGGAAGGAACACTGTATGTGTTGTGTGAAGTAAGGAAGCAATTGTCTTTAATCTTGCTTGATTAAAAAACACTGTTTTTCTGTACAGAACTCAAAAACTATTTAATGGATCAAATTTTTTACCACATGGCTCTAAGTGTGAGGAAGAACTGGATTGATTTTAGGAAAGTGAAGTTTTATAGTTCTGACACTAGTGGGAACTTTATCTCCTACTGTTTACGTGCCATAATTTCTCAACCAATTTAGTCCAGATTTGGAGCATATGAATGAAATATCTTGTGTCAGTTGTTTTGCTGTTATAGTTCATATTTTACCCACTAGGTGGAGCTTCTTTTTTTATTTTAAATGACAATGATTGTGGACATAACTTCACACTTAATTAAAAGAGTTCAATGAAAGTGCAAGACAACAATAAACCGTAAAAATCAGCATGAATGACATTGACACTGTTGTGGTTATTCTTTTATTCTCCTATTAAAGATAGTGTTCAAGGTTACCATTGTCCAAACCTGCTCCCGTCTGCCCCGTCCATGAGTAGGGGGAAAAGTCGACATCCCACTGGACGGAATTCATTTATATTTCACTGGTGTTTTGAAGATGGAAGTTATGATGTCGGTCCTGTTATTGGTTACTTCACTATGTTTATTTTAATTTCTTTAGGCACATTTCAACTAAAGTCATTTTTAAGCCATTTGGCTCACGTTCACCTATGGTATAGAAAATCCTTGAAGGTTGAGACAGGAGCAACTGGACTTTTTGTTAAGTTAAAGATGTTTAAGAGATGTTTTAGAGATGACCTCTAATAGAAAAGGCTTCCTCAGTTCTGACTGACTGGTGGGTCCGGTATTCAAGCTCCTGTGTGGCGGTTTATACCTTTAATTATTGGTTCACATGTACAGAAAATCACCCAGTTTGTGTCAAAACCGCGAGTAATCATGAACCCCCAGGTATACAGGAACGATATGTAAAACAATTCTCTCCACTTTTTCACACTGTTACCAACGTTGAGCAAATGAAACACAATTGCTGCTTCATATTTGTAGTGAAGCCACAGAAACACAGACCACCTCTGAGTTCACATCCTCCAGAGGAGGGTAGGGACAGAGGAGAATTTCAGCACAATAGACTTTGGCGTCACAGCTTTACATTCATGCGGTCACGACTAACAGAGATTCACACCTACTTAGGTTTATTTGTGGTATTGCATTGAAACTAAAATTCATTCATTCATTCATCGTGGAAGTTTTATGTTTACAACACATTAATTCCTTCTACAGCAAAAAAAAAAGAAAAGGTGTGTCTCTTTGATTACAGTAAAAATAAATTCAGGAAAGGACCGGCGTTGTATAACAAGATTGGACGATTAGGAAAATACAACAAAGGGGACAAGTCAGTGCGATAAAAAAATGACAGCGGGTTGGAGGAGGAATTTTAGGGAGACTTGCGTTTGATAATATCGAAACAAGGAAAAGCAAGAGAAGTGACTGGAGGCGTAGACAATGATGGGAAGATGAAATCACAGATAAATTGCATGGATTACCACAAGTGTGATGTCAAGGCATGAATTTCAGGTGAACTCGTGATGACGCATCTTAGGGCCAGCAGGTGCAAGAGTCAGATGGAGTTCAAAGAACAAGCGAAGGCACGCAGACAGATTCCAAAGTTTGGATTCCTTTACTTTGGAAGACCTACAATGATGTAATGTATTACAGACTAAATGTCTTGTAACTAAGATTAACCATATGATTAAATCATAGCTTTAAAAACCAACGACTGGCCAAAATGATTTGCCTTTCAAAAATGTTCTAAAACAAAAATAGCTTGGCCCTCAGAAAGAAGGAAAAGCAAGAATAAAACGCACCCAAACATCACACACACACACACACACATGCACGCCGATGTATCAAACATCCCTTATGCAACCCAAACAACACTTTAAAACATGTACTAGAGTTGTGTGTGAGGTGAATCCAAGAATCGCTGTTTGATCTCTGAAATGAAACCCAAAACTCACATGATAAAACACGAGCTGCGAGGTCAGGTCTGGGACACTCTCCTGAACTTTCACATCAACATACAGAGTATTTCTTGGGTCGACAGCGACACCTAATTCAAGAAACAGAGTGCAGGGAAGGAATAAACATGTTATTTATGAGGTAATATACACCGATTAGCCATAATATTCTAGCTACTTAGTGATGGAGACAGAGTAACATGATTATCTCGTTACAATTTTACAAAGCCCCTGAAGTACCATAAGGAGAATTTCGATTATTTATGTGCACAAGCTATTCAGAGATTTATTATTACCTTCAGGGAGCAAAGTAGTCACTTGTGCGTTTGGCTGAGTTACTGTGATTATTAATATTATTCTTATACATTTATGTTGATATTCTCAAGACCTAAAACAATATTTTAGTTTTTGTGTCGATATTTTCGTCAGCTGCCGTGGAGAAGCCGCCCCTCCATGTCTAACAGAGGAGCTGAGGTGGTTTGGGCATCTAATTAGGGATCCTCCAGAACGGGAAGGACATGTTATCATACGTCTCCCTTTGAAGGTTTTCCAGACAAGTCCGACTGGGAGGAGACCTCGAGGAAAACCCAGAACTGACTGGCGGAACTCCATGTCTCACCCGGCCTGGCGAACCCCCAGGATGAGCTGGAGAGTGTTTCTGGGTATAGGGACGTCTGGAATGCCCTTCTTAGGCTGCTTCAACTGCAACCCAACCCCGGATAAGTAGAAGAAAATGAATGAATGAATTTAATGTTGTGGTGACATAGCGAACAATAGCCCCAGTCAGTGTCTGGGTCATTTAGATGTGATCATTTCATCCTGATATTTAGATTCCAAGGATGAACACAGATCTTTTCTTTCCTCTCTAACAGCTGTCACAATGTAAGTACCGGAGAAAAACTCTCATTATCCGACTCTAGAGCAGAGGGCTAGAATCAATGACGACACGCTGACATGCCAGTAAAAAAGAAACATGAGCACAAAGATTTTTCCTCCTTGTATTTCTCTGATCCCAAACCACAATAGGAGAGTCAGATGAATCCGTGATCAATAGAGCTAATTTGGTAAGAGATAACTGAGCCGACTGGTCATTACAGCAGGGTGACGAGGGAAGGGGTGAGGTAAATGCCAACCAATGACACATTTTTAAGACATGGTGTCATATTTCAACATAAGTGACAGCGGATCATCTCATTCCGCACATTGATTTGGCATAGGATTTTACATCGGATGTCCTTCCTCACACTCCCCTCTCCTTCATCAATGTCAGTGGTTTAACCCACTCAGCTATCCAGCTGACACAACATAAGATAAAATAGATTTTAGACAAATACATGGGAACGGCAAAGAGTGACATTAAAGGAGAACGAATAAAGAAGAAAAATAAAATCTGATATGATGATGATAGTTATTATAGCTGTACAATAATTTTCACTTCTGTAGGATCACTAACGTCACAAAGAGAATAGAATTGAATAGAATAGAATAGCTTATAAAACTAAATTTTGTTGTGCAGTGCCTAAAACTGATTAACATTGAGAACACATCCACTTATGCGCACACACATCCGTCCACATTCATGATAAATGCTGTAACAACATGAGAAAGATTCAGTGGCAGTCATCTAGAGCACCAACACTTTCACATAGAAGCATAAGAAAGAGTGATGTGCAGTTATATGAAAAATGTTTCTCACATTATTTAAGACATTGCCTTTTGTGAATGTATGATAGCTTGTAGAACCAGAATGTATGATCATGTCATAATTTCATGGCACTTTGTTTGACTTAGTTGTGTTATTTATATCATCTGTTGACACAGATGATTTCTATCATCTGTTTTTCCATCTGCCTGCTCATCGGCTTGTGGTTTGTGCCAAGATTTGGTAAAAATCTTAAAATATGTGCAGTTTGAAGGTGCAGCAGATATTATCTCTATGCGTGTGAGTGTGTGTATGTGACCTACACCAGCCCTCCCTGAAAGACTGACATATTACTATTTATTTGGAACTAATACCTATTTCCCATCATAGAGGGTGTAAGAATGTCCATTTTGTTAGATTGGCAAAATAAGTGTTGTTGCAGATCTGGTTTTATTAGTTTTTACATTTTTACATATTATTTGAAATATTCCTTTCATAAATTCTCAAAATTCTGGTGTGTTGGGTCTACTTTGCTGTTAGTATGTCACCTAAACCACCAAAACAGCAGGAACATAAAGGCAAAGACAAGCACCGATCTCCATCTGAGCCTCCGTATCCCGAAACAAAACAGCCATCATTTCATTGGATCTACGTAACAATAAAGATTTAATCCGTCTCATCTTTGTTAATTCTAAAGACTTACAGACGGATAAGACGCAAATAAAGCAGATATCAAAAAGCTAACTGGGCCAATGGGGCGAACCTGGGAGCTGAGATGAAGATTTTGTGGAGATCAAAGACGCTGAACCTCAATAATGTTTCTCTCTCTTTCAAGATGTTGATAAGATGAAGTTTATCTCAAAAGCAGCGATTGAACAAAGTGATCACCTGAGCAATTCAAGCCTTCCAATACTGCCTTCATTATCCATGAGCGTTAAGCATTAGCATCATCCCAGAAACTCAAACTAACGTTTATTATAAATTCTAACCGTAGACAGTCGTCCCCAAGTGTGACCTCGATCTTCATGGTTTTATAATATGGTAAAAATGTAAGACAAGGGTCATTATGTCAATAACAGCAAAATCTGAGCGAGGCACTTCAAAGAAACATATTTTGCTCTCAAAACATCTTCATGTACTTCATTCATATCAATAAAAGAGTGAGAGGTGCAGAAAAATCTACAGCCAGCTTTTACTTTAATCTCACGTTACAGAGGAGTCTTAACATCAGCCCTTTGCTTTAGCCTGTGATGGATGATCACAGTAGCCGCAGTAGCTAAGTGTGTGCATTACCTCCTCTGCAGCTTTATTGTTGGTCTTGGCCCACCTGTTAGGAAATCTCTGCCAGTCCCTTTTATCTCATGCAAACTGAAGAAGAGGTTTTAGAACTAACAGAATATGTCTCATGTGATTCTAAGCGAGGCTTTTCTTGTACAAATAAAGGTTTTTATGTCCTCTCAGGCAGGACGGTGATGTAACTGCCGGTTTATTCAGAAAACAGTACAGCAGTTTATGTCCTTGGCTGTTTCCCCTTAGCATGATGCTTTGAGCTACCTGCTAAAGGAACAACAATGGCCCGACTTTTCCTGAATTACATGGGAGGGGATGCTCAAGGGGGTTGGAGAGACACTGTTGTGGGTTGAGGTTTTAATTGGTAGGCCTTATTAATGTCAACATCAAAACTTATCTTGAATGGACTGCCAGCAGAAGCCAAAAGTCACATGTTTTGTGATGTGGCGCTTACAAAGAACTCACTAATTGGTCTGATTTAACTCTCTGTGGGGCATTAGGCCCTCAAAGGACTCAAATACTGAGAAAGTGAAAATGTTACAATATCACCAGATCTCCTTTAAACTTTGAAACTGATCCGTGGTTTACATGAGTGCCAAACCGTGGTGGGGTGTTCTGATCGCAGATTGACTGCGGTCCGTTACATCACTAAGTAGGTGTGTGAGGAAACATGAGAGGAAGACAGTGAGGTCACAGTAAAGTGAACCAAGGGGTGAAAAAAAGAAGAGAGTTAGAATAGGAGGAAAGCGAAAATGAAAAATTGATGAAGGGGAACAAAATCTGGACCTAGATGGTACACGTTTTTGATGAAAGAAGCATGGCAGAAACCAAAAACAGCTTGAACTAAGAGTTAATGAAATGAATTGGCTTGAGGATAAAGAGAACGGACAAAAGAAATGAAAAAAGTTTGATAGTTTGTATCCCAGGAAAGAGAGAGAGTAGAAGATGGATGGAGGCATTCGAAAAAAGCCAAGATCGGGAGAAAATGAGAGCAAAGAAACAAAAGGTGATAAGAGGGAGAATATAGAAAAAGACAAGAAGAAGGAAGCATCTCTTCCATCAGTCCATTAGCATCTAAATTGTTGGTTGTCTCTTTATCAGTGGCATCACACGCTCTATTTTGACTACATTTACCCTCCAGTTCTTTGGCTCTTATCAGTTTTTACGATGGAACAATGGATTCTTTCAGTCGTCTGCCCTCCCTCTATTTCCAACTCTCTCTTTCTCTCTCCTTCTCCCCTTGTCTTCCTCCGCCTCAGTCTCCATCTTTGGAATGCAGATTTCCGACCACAGGGTTTGAAGTGTGGCTGGAGGGGAGCTAATTATCATGGAAAAGAGAATAGGACATGGAGAAAGGGAGGGAGGAGAGAGATAGAGAATCGGGACAGACAGATGGAGAGAGGACGATGGGGTTAGAGGATTGGTGCTGTTGTTCATTAGCAGCGTAAAAGACAAAAAAATCCAAGGAAACACAAAGTTTAATTTCCATAATTTATACGTATATATTTGACGATGGCTAGTAGGCTGCTGGGGCATATCCCAGCATGCTTCCAACTAAAGTGTGGTGCATCTCTGTGGAAGGAAAGGATGAAATAAGTCCGAACGACAGAAAACATCATTACTATTGTCAGGTCTTGCCTGAAACTCACAGCAGGAGTATGAATGGTACACAGACACAATTAAAATTCTTACAGCACCACAGGCTATGCCATACTCTGTTGCTGCCACTACGGTTGCTTCACACCTCGGTTTGGGTAGTCCAATTTATGGTGGTTGACTTGAAATGCCAACCTACTGCAGTCAGCCCTGAATCCAGATGTTAAAACACTGTTATACTGCAAAATAAAGTGAAGGGATGAAGTCCACTCATTAAAAGGTTTGTAGGTCTGTAACAGGCACTGAGGTCGACAGGTTGTAATGTCTTTGAGGAAGATACTGAACCCCAGTTTGCTGCTGATGGTTGTACATTGGTGTCTGATTGATTGTGTGAATGGTTATCACTCCTGAAGAGCAGGTGGAGGCCTGCATGGAAGCCTCTGCTGCCATTGTATGAACTTATATCAATGGGTCTTGTGGAAAGGGCTTGCTGCTACCTATGGGTCCTTTCAGCAGAAATGGCAGGATAGGTTCCTGTGGGCAATAATCTTTATTTTGGAACACAAACTCCTTTTTCTTAGGCTTCTCAGGGGGGCATCCAACCTTTGCAGACTGTTTGGACCCTTGAGTTAGGGTTTGGTTTAAGGTTCACCATGATCTTAAACTCCAGAGAATTAAACCACCTGCTCCTCTGATCTCTTTCTTTCCTTCACTGTATTTAATCGACGGGGAATCCTGAGTAGATACAGATCATGAGGGGATCTCTCAGACAGTGGTACACTTCCTGCCCAGGGTTCAACTGCATCACACGAGGTTTAACCTCTGTACGCTGGGCTCTCTCCCAATCTCCACTTGGACTTTTTCCCATGTTTCTAAAGCCCGCTCTTTTACAAATCTTTCTGCGATTGAATTCAACTTCACACGCCTCTCCACTCCTGTTTTCATTATGGATTATAGTAATATAAATAGAGGCCTTGCATACGTTCGGTCAGGAAGACTAACATCACCATATCAGTCTCTCTTCTCCTCCCTTACAGCCGTCACCCAGATCACACACTCACTATCCTTCCAAGCTGTCATCGATTGGAGTCATCAACTTGTCAGCTGCATTTCCTTATCAAATAGCAGTCACTGAGTCACTTCCTGCTTTAATAATGGTTCTTCTCTCTCCCCAGCACTCTCATGCCACCATCAAGCCCAACCTTCTCCTTCCCTCCACTGCTATCTGGAAAATCTTCAAGTTCCTATGGCAGCTCCGAGTCTTGGTGGTCCATACCACCACCACCAGTGTCTATACTGCTTCTGATCAGAATGGATCGCTCTCCATTACCAAAGTTCCATGCCAAGCCTGGGCGCCAAAGACTTTACCTTCTCAATCATCAATCCCTCACATTGTTCACATAAACACATCTTCTTCCTAAATTCACTCTCGTGTCTCCTATTTGAAATAGTTATAGTTCTTACAAATAAAAGAAACAATCCTAGGCAATAAAGTCAAAAAGCTGTGACTACGTATCTCTTAGAGATAGAGAATATTTGCGTGGTCACAACACTGTCTCATGGTAAATGATGGGACTTTGAGCAACAAAAGAACAAAGGCTGACCAGTGACAAGAATAATTCCTATTTAAATTGATCCAGAAACACGTTTCATAAAACAATCGCACCAGCTGGCAGCTGAAACTCTTCACTGCTGGATCTTTAAATGTGGACTGAGTCTTACAACGGCTGGCACAACAAATGGTGCAAAGAGACGGAGGAAAAGAACTATATATGACCTGGAATCAGAGCAAATTCCAGACTTATGAATGTGAGTTTGTCATAAAGTGACACACGAGATGTTCATTTACAGAACCAGCATTTCCCGTACAGTGCTAACATCCCTGTGGACCACCCAGCTAAATTTACAGAAGCCAAGCATTTTTATTAAATTCAGTTTGGGATGTTTGGTGTATGAACCCAGTAATTAGCATCAACAGAGGTTTCAAGCGGCCAAGACCTCACCCTGCCAAGCAAAGCTTAACATTGAGCGACATGTTCATTATTTATTTCCCTGCATCTGTGCTGCTTTGCAGCGTCTGCGCCAACACAAACCAAAGAATAAGAACATTTGAATTGTCGAGTCTGGAGTGGCAGTGATTGTGTATTGGCGCAATAATGAGGAGGAAGAAATTAGCTAATCATCCTGCCAATAGTTAATAGAGCACTAGGACCCGAACGATTGGAGAGGCTAAAGCAATATTTCCTAATAGCGTGTCAATAAAACTAAGGGTAACGACAGAGGTTTCTCTCTGTTATTATTCCAACAGATTACATAAAGTGAAACAATAGCTCTGCCATAGAGTAATCAGTTAGATACTGATACTCATTTCTCGTTCTTTAGTTTTGAGGCTTCTGATAATCCAACACTTTTGTCAGAGTATGGTTTTGCCTTTTTAAATAAGCTGGTCATTTAAAGTTTAAAACATTTAGTGTGTATTCAAGTTTCCTTTTTTTTTTTAATGATAAATTCTGTTTAAAGATCCTAAAAGGTTTAGTATGGCGTACAGAGCACCGTAAATGAGCAACTATTGACATCCCCACCACCACTTTACCGTTTACTGTTTTTGGTTTCGTGTTTTTGGTATCTTAGCAATGCAACCATGCTAAACAACACGAAGACCGTATTTAAATGCAAATATGCAAGACATCACCATGTTAGCATCATCAAAGTGAACACGTATGCATTTACCAGAGCTAGGTCCAAGTACAGTCTAACAGTCCTGTTGGAGATGTATGAACCGGATTTTACATTACTTATTGGATCACTTCAATTAGTGTGATTAGTTTCGACGCCAACTTCTATCTTGCTCCTATTACTTCAGATAAATGTTTCCCGCTTGGTAAGGAAGGAAGTTGTAAACAAAATTGTAAAATCTTTGCTTACTGTAGTGTTCTTAGGGAACCGCTTGGCTTCCCAGGCAAAAAAAAGTCTCAGTAAAAAAGTTATGTTCCTGTTTTTGCTACCATAAATCTGTCCTTATGATATTACAGGTAAGGAAAAGTGTAAAACTGTGTTTTTGGGTCAACACTGAGCATCACTATGACTTTTATACATGTATGTTTTACTCTTAAGTCTTTACTTACTCTACTTAATCAGCATTTCGTAGAGTATGACATAATTTCAAATGTTCCTAAAATATTAAAAAGATGAGCAAATTGAAGAAACCAATTATGGGTTGTACACCCGTAGGGGCCCCTGTAAAGCATATGTGAAATCATGTCATTTTTTTCCCAGTTATTTTTGAGTATATGTGGATAGACCGACCCGACAATGTGCTTACTTACAGACGAGGGTAATCCCTTTGGCGGGGGGAATAAAAACTGGAAAATGAAAGAGTCGATTCTCTTTATTTAACAACTGAGCTTCAGGAAGTCTCTGCCAACCTGTCACTAACTTCTGTTCTTCTTCATGTGCTGAAGGACAAAAAGATGGAGGGAAATCTTATCGTTGTCATATAGTCGGATCTGCAGAACAAAGTGGATATGATGGTCTTTAATGTCGTAACTGGAACACGATGGTCCTGCTGAAGTTCATTTGTATCACGAGAGACTGGAGGGGGCTGGGGACATTGGAAAGCTGGCGAATGTTCATGATCAGCAATAACATTATAAAAAACGACCTGTCAGAATAACATTAAAAATGGTTTTACTATGGTACCAATCAAAGGTTGGGATGGAATGGGCTGCAAGTGAACATTTTTTCCTAAAGTTGATGTGTCGGAAGTAGGAAAACTGACCAAACGTGAGAGTTGGAGAGATTTTGACAAGGGCCATGTTGTTTTGTTTTGAAAACCGGGTCGGGGAATCTCAAGATCTGCAGATCTTGTTGGGTGTTCCTTGTCTGCAGTGGTTAGAACCTACCAATGGGTCTAAGGAAGGACATCTGATGATGGCTATGGATGGCCTGAGTTGTCCAATTCCTCAGAAGAACTAGACCTATGCTTCCGTCACCGACAAAGTGCATATCGCCGAAAAGGCCCAGATTCCCTGTGTTGTACAAGGAATCCCCCAGATTGAACTCCTAAAATTAATCTGGACCTTTGCTGTCGTCCCTAACAGCAAGGTTTATCCTCCCCAATACAATCTCCTGCGTTGTGTAAGCAACCTCCCTGATTGAACTCCACAAATCAAATGTGAAGTTATGTCCAGAACACAGAGTTTTTCCAAAAAAAAAAAGAACGGTTCCCCTTGTGAGGCAAATTGGAACTTTTGGAGTAAAATATGATAAACAACATAAATCTCCTTTAGTTGAATTATGTGCAAATATGCCAACATGTGCTTTTTTGTTTTGTTTTATTTTTTGGTTCCAATCAACTATTTCCAGTGTGACCCATGACTGAACCAGTACTAAAACTGCATTTCTGCTAAATATCATCTGTGGTCTGAACCGAGTGGCCCAAACAAGAAGTGTGAACACACCCGAAAATACATCATCTCCCTCCCATTAACTCTGAGGGGGAGAAATTTGCGGGGAGGTGGTTGCCTGGTTAGAAAACAATGCGCGTTCCTTTTCGCTTCCCTGTCCCCATACAGACACAAATAAGAATGTGGTTCCTTCCCCAGAGACTCTCATGTGTGTGTGAGACTTTACAAAAGTTTTCCACAATAATCAAAGATGCAATCAAAGATAGAGAGCGAGAGGGAGAGAGAGAGAGAGACAAAGGCTGTGGTTCAGTCCAGCCATGAAACAGCAGAAATCCTTGGAGGCTTCCAGGGCCAAATCAGGGTCAGCCTTGTGGGATGTTGATCAATCCAGATGCATCTTCAAAACAACAAAACAAATTTCAACGATTAGGAACAAGGACACCTGTAGGCAAACTTGGAGGGACTGCAAACAGATTTCATGATTGTTCAGATGCTTTTAATTCAGCTCCATGTCCCTAAAAACAATGTGTTAAATGATTCTGGAAGGTTGAGAAAAAAGACAACTGGTCTTCATTTTGAAGTTGAAAATGTTTGGCCTCTCATCTAAGAGGCTTCCTCTGTTCTAACTGGTGGGGGGTCAGGTATTTAACCCCCATTAAGGTGTTTCTTACACCGACATCTTTACGTCACATGTACACAGTTAACCACCCGGCACTACTATGGACGATAAGCATTAATGTGGGTGGTTAGGGTCATCAGGGGCACAGTTCTCCTCATTATCTGTTAGGTAACGATAAATCATCATTTATCGTTTATTTAGAATTAAGATCACGATGGAAGACGTGTATTCTGAAAAAATCAACAAGTTTGAATCTGCATATTAGAGAAGGTTAAACAGGTTGTCATGGCTTCTTGAAAGCCATTAAAGGAGAAACTGATGACACATATTGGTATCATTGTGGATCTAGAGCAGTCATCGAACAAACATGTTAGCAATAACAGTGTATGCTCATTATTATCACTTTGTAAAAATTTTAGTTCTCTGTAATTGAGCCATCCCTGCAGAGCATTAGGCAACCCTATGAGACTGGGATGAGATTGGGGGGTCAGGGTCTATGCTCAAGCACAGTTGTTTTCCCCTCTTCTCACTACAAAGTAGATCGATTGCTGTAATTCCCTAGGTCTTGAGAATCCTAATGGAATCCTTCAGTATATGGCCTATTACTTTTGATCTTGCGATGTGTGCATATTTGAGAGTTGATGTATTCAAAAACTCCTATAGTGTTAATTCGCCTTAACACCATTTACAAATTCATTACATTTGTTCTGAGATCTTCCTTGCAAAACTATAGTTTACAAACTTGGATCCATGGATGTCTGAAAGACTTCTACGCAAGCAGTCGAGGATAGTTGGTGACATTTGAGGCCATGTCTGAAGACCCCTCAGGACCATCCCAGCTCAGGCATAGCATGACACGGAGAAATTATGCAGAAAATAGCAGTGGAAAAACTTCTGAAGAAATGATTATGCGGACTTGGAAAGATTTTGAAGTGGCTTTGGATGTTTTGCGGTCTATAAAATCACCAACTGAACCAAAGATATTTAGAACATATTAAAAGGTGGCGATGACGTTCGACCTGCGATTTCTACTCTCAGAGCTGCTCTCAGATTGAAAATGTGTGACAGATAGACAGATGTAATTTTGAAACTGTTTCTATAGTTTCGATGATCCGTGAATATGACACTATTAAATCACTGCTTGCTGGTAATGCCACAGCTTTGAACTGGGTCTGTTTACAATTTGTCGAAAGAGCAAGATTTTCTTGGTATACTATTGTTCTCGGTGCCAATAAAGCACAGTGGAGATTAAATTAAATGGAATGACCTTACAATGAAATGACAGAAAGAAAATGAAAGTGTCATCGAGGGTATGACCCGAAAGTTGGAAGATGCGAGATAGAACAATCCCAGAAGACACAAGTTTTCAATTTACTCTAATTACTACAAGATGAGAGGGAGAAAAGAGGAGATATTCAGTGCTGAGGGGCACGGCAAATTGTTAAATGTTTAAGGAGGCTGATGACACAATTCCTAGAACAGAAGCCCATAATAGACAAATACAGAGCAAAGGAAGGCAAAGAAAAGGTTTAATGGCAGCAAAGATCAATGGATACATGGAACCTTGATGTTCTTACATACCTTTCTTGAGAATAAGACTATCTTTTGTCAGACTGAAGATTGAAGATTATAGTTATTCCAAACTACAAATTAGAGATTAAATTGATTATCTACACGAATTTAGTGGCCTCTGGCAGTGACGGTCTGGATTGTAACTTATATTACACCTCAGAAAAAGGAATGCAGAATTTAGTCCTGTAGTAGACGCCTAGCCTCACTTTGAGCTTGGAGATCAGATTTGCTATGGACCTATCAACACTGAAAAGTGTCTCTAAGTAAGAAAACCCAAATACTTGTAGCTTTTGACTAATTTGATTTCTTTCCCTTGAAATGTTTAAATAAATCATAAAATAGGAGATTTGATGACAATTAACTTGTTTTTGAGAAAAGCTAGAAGGGGTTTTTGTATGTATTGAAAACGTACTTTAGTTTATGCAGAATGAATTACATTAAATTCTGAACGCAAAAATAACAAAGCTTGAGTAACAGATGGCAGCAATAATAAATAACATTGTCGTCGGCTTTAAAATGAAAAAACCTGATAGTTTTTCACACAGCTTATTCATACAAATGAAGAACATTAGCGGTCCTAACAAAGAACCTTGGGTCACGCCCTTAGACAGTGTCGGGAAAGAGGAGGTGGAACCATCCATCCAGATGCAGAATACAAAAATTATTACTTGTTCCACATTTCGATAATGTTGACAGTGGATAGGGCACAATGAGGTAACATTCTGTCCATGGCCCCACTAAGAAGAATAAAAATGTTAGAAAAAAATAACTCTATTCTGCATTGTTCTTTTCTATTCTTGATTTGCTAGGTGTCTTTGAAAAACATTGCACAGTTTTTGAATTGTGCGTCAAACAAAAAATATTAACTGACATCCCCACAATTCTTTTCCCCATCGTATAACGGGGGACGAAAACAGAACTACAGTTGAGAGGATAAATACATATTTATGATATTTGGTAAGTAATACTGTTACCCTTGTTAACTTAAAACAAGCTTGAACCTAGCGCTTCATTTCATTTAACTGTAAGCCGATCTGCTTTCAAGACATAAATGTTCACTTCTTAAAACTGTCATAAGATATTATCTATTCAAAACATTTTCCACTTTCACTGAATTAAGTTTTTTAACGTCAGTCCGGGTTATAACTGTAAAATAGTAAATTATTTTCTGGAATTACCCTTTAAATACACACGATACTCCTGTTTTAAAATACCCAAAAAAATATCAATGGAGGGATCAGTGAGATACATCAACAATTAACAAAAATGATGTTGACATTCAAAAAACGTACTTCAATGAAAGTGAAAAAGGATCTTAATATATATAAAGTTTTAAGGTGATTATAGAAGTGGACATGTTAGTTCTCAGAGAGGATGTATGAGGAAAGCGTTAGGGTTAAATACCAGTAAGCATGGTAGCATTCTCATTGTCTGCTTGATAGCATACCGATGTTAGCATTCAGCTAATAGCCCCATTTCTCTTAACCGCGGCCTCACAGCTGCCAGCGTTGGGCGTAGCATCTCCAGTGCGAACTCACGTTACACCTCAAACAAACACTGGGGGTTTAATCGGACTAATTTCCCTCAGTGGACATCTGAAGGTGTGGGGATTCTTTTTAAATATGAAATTGCTGAACAAGCAAAGAAAGTCCAAGCAGGGAACTTGAGCCCTCAATTTGAGTGTGTTGTTTTTCAGAGCATATTAGCCTTCCTCAGGCTGCTCAGCGCAGGACAAATGTTATTTCACTTCTGATTAGACAAAATCCAAAATAATTATTCTGGCGCTGCGATCGTAAACTGATGAACTGATGCTCCGTACCGCTGAGGACAAGGGAAGATTAGCTGAAAGGAAAGAGAAGCAGCTGTAAGAAGAAACGGGTAACTCCAGGACACAATCAATAACAGAATGGATGACGATGCTGGTGATTGTGATGAAGACTGAATGTCCAGTGGGAATGTTGACGCCATCGGCTACATTCTTATTGTGCATCATTTCCAATGGGAACAGTATGCTCTTATTGACACAGCAGAACCGTCCCAGCTTGTATCACTGTGCATTTGAGTAACTTCATTTTCACAGGGATACTAACAGGATTTAGCAGAGCCATTTGACCATTAAGCTAATTATTCCCTGTCTCCACACAGACACAAACACACACACACACACACACACACACACACACACACAGACACACACATTGACCTCCAATCAGCATTCTGATATTCTATCCCTTTCCACCTGAAAAGCTTCCAGCTCCTTGTCTAGAGAACGGACCCTCGCTCACAGACGTACACACAGGAGCCGACTATTTCCCTAGACTGGCTTTCTGAGCCCATTCCTAATTATCCTAACTACCCTGAACACACAGGTGAGACATGTGCGTGCACACACACACACACACACGTACACACACATAAACACACACACACAGACACGTACGCAGGCAGACATGAACACATAGTGGTACAAATATGTTTTTGAACGTGGACACTCCCACTGCTGGAAGCCTCTTGCAGGCCAAGCTTCAACTTTGGGTGGACATTCGGTTGGTATCCAAAAGCAAATTAATATGAGTGATACGGTTAGAATGTCAACAACCATTCACAAAGGAACCTTTTATAAATCACAGTGTGAGAAAGAAAGAAATGTAGAAAAAAGTAGAGGATGAAAAAACACATTAAAGTGGACAAAATACACACAACCAAGAGGAAATGAATGAGATCCTTTGGAGACATTTGACAGCATGTGAAAAATCGCCCTAGAGAATGTTAATAATCGGGAGAAAAGATGAATTATGGACTTACTAGTCTTTGAGATATTGAAATTCTACTTTACAGGAACTGATTTTAATACAGCCTTTACAAAAGAAATTGGCCATTAGATTGGATGTGAGTGACCATAGAAGTGGAAAAATAACAGAAAATCTTACATTTAGTTTGGTTAGGTTCTTTTACAAAATACTCATAGTCACTGAAAACTCTGTCTATGGGCTGCATCTGTTGTCTCCCCCGAATAACATCAATCCTAGAGAGGCTCTGTATTGTCAAAGTTACCATGGCAGCTTTACCGTGGATCTTAGCCACTAAAAAGTAGTTCAGAATGTTTATCTGGTCATTGTCTGGGGAATAACAGGTTCAGTGTTTCAGAATACAGCTTGGCAGAAAATGTCAGGTCTGTTGCCGCCATTATACATCCTGATGTGGCACATGTTCCAATGTCGTATTTATGATGACCCATGGCTCTGGCTCCTAAAGAGTGAGCTGGGCTTCCTATCCATCGAAAGGTTGAGAGTAGGTTGGATTATTTCAGTACCATGACCTCTAATATTTTTGTTTACCATTTAAAACTGTAAGACTCAGAAACTTCAGAGTAAACCAAATACGAAATTGTTTCCAAATTTTTTAACCCTGTGCACCGAGGTCGGACCTACTATTTGCACATCAGCCATCCACCTTGGTTTCCTCTGACTTCACCCTGCCCAGGCATAATTCACCTATTTGTTGAGTCCTATCTTATGCGCTCACACACCACCGGAGTCGGAAACAGGCCAGTGTTGAACACAACGCAGGCCATCAAATTAGCTGGTACAAAACAATAAAGTTGTAGTACATTCGGATAATATTTCACAAACGGTTTTTATTTTGTTGACATTTTAATATTGTCTTTTTTTTATGTATTAGTAGTAATATTATATACCATATAAATTGCACATTGATTTAGTCACATTTTTAGTTTTAAATCATGCATATATTATCTTGTGATCAGCTGCTCTTAGTCAGGGAAAAAAGTTTGTCAAAGAAAATTCAACATGTACCATTCCTTTCCCTAGACAGTCCAATTCGAGAAAAGACCAGTCATGACTCTACATATGGATTCAATTACATTGATGTTGCGCTGCTCTTAGCGGAGGATATTACTTTAAAAACCTTAGCCTGTGCAAAATTGAGACATGCTATCCTTCGCTTCTTGACTTGAATCCTCAGGGTTGGATATGAACAGTACAAGGTCATCTGCGTATAACATAACTTTTTTTGTACCTGGCCACATAAGTTAATGCCTAAATTAACATAAAAACTTATTTTTGTGGTGTAGATATAATGAAGCTAATGATGCGGTTCAAAGTTTGAGATTAGCCTAAAGTAGTTAATGGGCAGAAAGAGAGATGACCCCAAAGGACAAGCCTTCAGAGACTACTTTAAAATGTCAAGATTATGGAACAATCTAAAACAGTCAGAGGAATCAAACTAAACACATGGACTTTTGATTAAGATATCATTTCAACAAACATTTCCAGGAAGTTCACGACGTGTCCAGTGTGAATAAGCATATTTTAAAACAGAAGTTCTCATTATGTGGAAAAATTATTAGAATATTCCAAAGTAAAAACCTTGAAACGCGTCAAGTGGTCGCCGTGCTTTCCTAAACAAATAGAGCGTCTGGCGTTGAAGCGTCCTGACAGCGATGGACATCTCACTCAGAGCTGTGGGGAGAATGGAGAAGAAATTATACCCTTAATATAGCTTGAAATCCATTTGTGGTCTTAGCGCGATGGACCCAAATGCTCAACTGTGAGACAAATTAAATGTGGCTTTGGAAATGTCTAAAGGATCTGTAAAATACCTCTTTTACAACCTCCCTGATGCGTAGAGCACCATTTCTTCCCTGAGATCCAGCTTTCATCTGAACATGAAAGTGAGAACTTTCGCCAACACATATAGTTTCCATTGCGAATAGGAGAGGCTTTTATTTGGAGTGGCTCATGAGACCAATGTATTTGTGTCCAGCCACTGAGGAATTAAGCAAAAGATGACAATAGATGAAAATATGACATATTTACCTTTGGTTCACATTAGAAAGAACACCTGGTCACTGCTAATGCTTACATACAGAGGATCGAAAGGAAACTTCTCAGGCTTCCTCTTTCAGCTTTTAAGTCAAACATGATGATAAATGGATTTGGAACAACAGTGTATCCACTGAACTCTGTGCAGCTGACAATCTGTTTGCCGGTGGAGAGAAAGAGTGCTGTGCCAGTGTGTGTGTCATGTCAGATAGGTTTTCATTGGCATTGGTGGTCGATGCCTCTGCCAAGGAGGTTATGTTTTCGTTACAGCCACTGAGTTACTGTTGCCTTCACGCTCATGTATTTGATGTTCGACTGTGGTGCAACCCTGTTTTCATCACTAGCATCTCCGGAGGGATCCTTTGGTCAATTTCATGGGCATCCCAACATTGGTTGGTCACTGCTCTCGCCTCTGGTAATGATTACCCAATGACAGTTCTTTCCAGATCAGTGCATTAGAAGATGAAAGCAGCCTACCATAAGTGCCTCTTGTTACAAATTCAGGAACTCCAGATTCCTCCCACAGTCATACAATATGTAGTATAGGTGAATTGGTGACTCTAAATTACCCTTTGGTGTGAATGTGAGCGTGAATCGTCTACTGATGGCCTTTTGAGAAACTGGTGACTTGTCCAGGATGTACCCAGCAACAGCTATTGGTACTAGTTGAGCCAACAATAGCAGGTGTGAATCCTCCCCTAAAACAGGTTTTTATCACAAACATTGCAAACTGTGAGGCACAGGAGAATGGATAGCGCTGTGGGTGATACCAAATCATAAAGCAATGAAAACTCAATGGAATTGCTTAAACCCACAGCAAATCCACACTGCTTTTCTACAACTGAAAACGAAGAAAAACAAAGGCCTGACAGGAATCCCTTAGCTATCAAAAATAAAACGCAATCCAGCAGCCAAACAAACTGGTGAAAACTAAGCAATGAAGGAAACTGACTGGACTGACAGCGCCTAAAATTATTCAGTGCCTCCAACTTGACTTAATAGAACTGGAGATCTAGCAGGAGTTCAGTCAGAAAGACTATCCTCACAGCACAGCCACAGTTACTGCTCTTCCACCCCGTCATCCTCACTTCTCACACCTGCTTGGTCTCAATTACCTGCTTCACGACGTAGGGCATTTATTGATATCTGCTGCAACCATTCAAGTAGCCTAAACAATCCTATCACTGCCACACCTGCATGTTTAGCCTCATCATCACCTCTTCACCATCAGCTGCTGTCTTAAACGTGACCCCCTCCATCCATCTAGTTCTTGCATGCTGCTGGTTCGCGCGCCCTCCACCTCCCCATCTCCTTCTAATCCTCGAAGATCCATCAGTTTTATCATTCATCCACCTCAGAAGAGTCATCAGCCACCACCACCGGTATCCGTACTCCAGAGGGGTGTATCCCAAGCTGCTGCTCAGGGCAGAGACCCTTCAATCCCAAGCTGCTGGAAAAGTCTGACCATCAAATAACTTTCTAATAGACTCATTATCACACATCTGCTGTTGTAATAAAGCATCCATCTTTTTCGACATCTCGTCTTTTCTGATTGAAATGTAGTCTTTGACAAATGGAAGTGATTATCATAACAGCTAAATGGCATGCCTTTGAGGTATATCTGAAAATCAGCAAACAAATAAATATTTTAAAAAGCAGCACAGAAGCAGGTTGACCAGTTTGTTGGCTTGTGGTGGTTTTTATTTCCCTGCGTGCTGATGTGGTCGGGGTGATGAATGGGTGATCACAACCAGAGACATGGATAGCTGGAGCCAAAGGATGACGGAATATCCATGGTGTAATCAATGATGTAGGTCATGAGGCATTGACTGGGGGAGATGGCTGCTGTTTCAGAAAGACAGAGATAGGACTACACCACAGTGGCCTCAATAAACTCAATTACCACAAAAACAATAAACACTGGGTGAACGTAACAATATGGAAACCAATATCAATACCAAACAATATCACCACAAGCTGGTGACCAGACAGTAAGGATATTAACGAACACTGAGAGTCAGAATGGTACACCATTGAGAGAGTTCGACGCCAAAATGAATAGGTGATCTATTTGAGTCTTGGATACTGGTGGTGGTGGCTGATGAGTCTGGTGAGGCTGCTGAACGATCAATCGATCAATCAATCTTTATTTATATAGCGCCAATTCACAACAACAGTTGTATCAAGGTTGCTTTCCAGAAAGAGCAGGTTAGACTAAAATTAGACTAAATCCATCCATGAGCAAGCACAGGGCAACAGCGGCGAGAAGTGGGAGAAGTTTTTAACGGGCAGAAACCTCAAGCAGATCCATGAGCCTGATGGATCTGTGAGGACCAAACAGAGATGAGGAGGTAAAGGGCTTGCAAACCAGCAGCATAGTGAGGTAGATGAAGGGAGAGAGAGGCGTATTTAAGGACAGCAGCTGGTGGTGATGGGCTGGGCATGCAGGTGTGACATTGATTGGATATATGTGACTGTCTGAATGCATGTAGCTGAGTTGTGTGAAAGGTGAGGAGAACACAGTTACTGTATATGGGCAGTAACTGTGGCCCGAGTGTGCAAGAGGACAGTCTCTGACTGAACTTTTGATAGATTTGTATGACAAATTGCGTAATATAAACCACACAGCTACCATAATAAGAAGATAACCAATGTTATCTGACTTCACCTGCCAATGGTTGTAATGTTATGGCTAATTGGTGTATTTTCCTCATAATCTTCTCATCACTCATGTCTCAACTCATCCTAAATAAAAACATCAAAACGTTTTTTTCATTCTGAATCGATCCACTTTAATGGACGTCTTGATCACATCATTACCTATTTAAATACAAAAGAGTTGGCTAAAGCGATTAATTGTTAAATATTGTAACTTCTGTATAAAAGACGAATCCAAAGATGAAGATGTGCATGCCGGAACTTCACAAACTGGATTCCTCGTCTTTTACTCTTCCTCCTCTTTACACTGTCTCTATCATTCTCTCTCTTTATCTTATCCTCGTTCATCCAGATGCGTCATTGTTGTTAAATTCAAACTGAAGCTTATTTTTCGGCACCTGGAAACCACACACCAAGATGTGCTCTGACACATGACACATCACCAGTACAACCGTTGGATGCTTTCTGATGTCCTGAGAAAACCTCCAATCAGGCATCTAGCAGGGTCGACTGTTAATGGGAACTCTGGAGTAAACACGGTGGTTCCTGTTGAGATTGTGATGTAAAACAAATTTTCCATCTCCGCCTCCGGGGACTTGGATCTCCCGCTCGATTTCGGAAGGACAGCCAAAGGTTACCAGATGCTAATTAACATGACGCAAAGTTTTATAAAGGTTCATCTAAATCTGAGTCAGTGCATATTAACGTCATGCAAATTTAGATTCAAGCTCTGCATGGTTTATTAATGCAGTCATAACTCAAAGAATGCTCTCTGATGGATCATCAACATTATTCTCTCCGGTGTAAATACCTCAGACTCTACAGGGAGTTTACTTCAATCCAGAAAAGAGATCCAGATTTGAGAATTGCAATCCCACTTTTGATTTTGGGTCAAATATTTCCCCAGTTCAGGCTGATGGATTAATAATGATATTTTGTAGCAGGGAAAAGGTGATGGTTGTTTGATCAGTGAATATTCCTCTCGATGAAAAAACCCCCCAAAACATTTGATGATGAACAGTCGTCAGCGTTATTCGAAAGTGAAATGAAAAAGTAAAATTCTGAGAGCTGCGGAGTCTTGATTATATCTTAAAGTAATGATAAAACAATGGTATGATGTGCTAAAATCTCCCTGTAGCTCCCCTTCTTTTTTTCTAAACAAACCTGTAATGGAGCTCACCTCTAACTTGGTGTCTTATCCTGAAAGTACAGCTGCAGCTGGAGTTCTTCTTCACATTGGGAACATTAGTGCTTGAATGGATCACACACCTTTAGCTGAGTGGTTTTAACATTTTCCTGAAACTTTTGTTGCTCACCAGATGGAACGGAATGTCACTGGTGATGTTTGAGAGTGTTTGTGATCTGGATGGACATCTCAGTTAAAGATGGATAGCAAACGTTTTTCATGAACTTCATGTGCCCATGATGCAGCAGTTCGTACCATGTGTTCCCGGGGGTTTAAAAAGTTTGTTGTGTTTCTTTTAGGCACATACTGTCAAAAATTCTCAAGGTACATACAGTGAAGAAATAAAGATTCATTCACTGAAATAGTCCAGGTTCACACAGTGAAACAGTCCAGGTTCACACAGTGAAACAGTCCAGGCTCACACAGTGAAACAGTCCAGGTTCACACAGTGAAACAGCCCAGGTTCACACAGTGAAACAGCCCAGGTTCACACAGGGAAACAGCCCAGGTTCACACAGGGAAACAGTCCAGGTTCACACAGTGAAACAGTCCAGGCTCACACAGTGAAACAGTCCAGGCTCAGACAGTGAAACAGTCCAGGTTCACACAGTGAAAGAGTCCAGGTTCACACATTGAAAGAGTCCAGGTTCACACAGTGAAACAGTCCAGGTTCACACATTGAAACAGTCCAGGTTCACACAGTGAAACAGTCCAGG